>JAAEAF010008245.1:0-46181 GCA_011037195.1 Triatoma infestans | reverse complement strand
CGATCATAGTCTGGAATATATTCGCCAATTTAGTATTTACAAAGTTAGTCTGTTTTTCAAATTGAGATCTGAGATGATGGACTTCAATTATCAACCATGGAGACAAAACTTTAATTATAATTACTCACTCTGTAATTTAAATACCCGATGAATGCCCGATTTTGTCGCCTTACCGTTTAGAGTGTTTTGGATCCAGAAACCTAAATCTGGATAATTGTATAGCCATTCTTAATGGTGAAAATTGGAACCTTTTATACAAATATTGTTACAAAGCGATGTCTTATAGTAAGTTTTTAGTGAGTAAATTTAATTACATCTAGATGGATAATGTAATGTGAAAACAAGAAGGAGTGATAACAGAAATATATAATTTTTAATTATAAAAATTATAACTAGTGGGGGCCAGCCAGTCGCGGTCAGTGCACGGTCAAAGGGGCGCCCGCCAAAGATACACCACTTTCACAAGGGTCAACAAATCACTCAAAAGGCCGATTACCTGGCTACAGTCCTTCGATAACTACCATCACCTGTCGCCACACCTATTCACCGACGTATTCAAGACCTAGAGTCAACACACGGCAATAAACACACACTCAAGACCGACCACCTGGCTACAGTCCTTTGATAACCGCCAACACCTGTTCAAGAACAAGGGTCAACACACGGCAAGAGATGTTTGAGTGTGACCCGTAATTACAAGACTTGTCAATGTGTGGGGATGGCAATATAAGGCATCTCTACAGGAAGTGGGAGGATTATTCTTCAGTATTTCATCAGCGTAACATCAAGATTCTATCAGTGACATAATTCTTACATCGGAGCGCGTCCCTATCTAAGTATTTAAACATATATTATTTATCTATTATTATAGTTGGTGCATTCTAGTTACAATTTAAATCATTTTAAATTAATTGTAGTTTATCTTTTCAAACGTTTAAATTATTGTTAAAATATACATATATCTATTTTCGTAAATTCGTAATTCATATTCCGAATAACAACTCTCTGAAATCTCTAACTACCAACATTCATCGCATCATCACACCTTTCCAAGACATCTGAACCCATTACAATAAGAACAAATTTTTACTTTGTTAGTTTGTTTAATAGCTTCGTATTTTTAGTTCAAAAATTGAATATTATTTTCTTTTTTAAACATAGTTTATTTTATTTTATTTTATTTTTTTTTTTGGATACATTAGTTATTAGTCAATTCGACAGACGGACTATTTGTCCATTGCCTATTAACGTAAATATTAATCATTTTTGTATTTCTTTTGGTAAAAATAAAACATTATTAATTAATTAATTACAGCTGTGTCGGCCATAGGAGATAGTCTACTGACAGTCTTGCAGCAAAACGTTCATACAGCAGTCACAACGCGTCATCAAACTTTCTCTTTACTTCTCACTATCATTTTATATATTTTACTGTAAAGTCCAGGCATATTGTGCTTTTTTTCTATTATCAGTGTTCAGCTTTACTTCTATAGTTTATTTATCTATCTAACCTAACTTTTCTCCTTCTCAAACCCATTATATCATTAAAGTCGCAATTGAGATAAACATATTTTCTTCGAACTTGGAATAAACAGAGTTTCTTCAGCACCCATCCAAAAGGAATTTCCACAGAAAAATGATTCAAATAAAAGTTGTAGTTCTTTAAATGTGTAGCTATTATTATATAATGTTTACAAAAAAAATCGTTGCAGCCGTTTTCTAAGAAAAATCACAAAAAAAGTGTGAAATACAATCATTTTTTTTTTCCTTATGTCACTGCATTTTCTTGGATACTATCCATACGCTCCCTTGCAGCCCAATATAAAATTGCCTGGCGTTTTCCCCCGGTTGTCGTCTTTGTGATTTTCTCTTACATCCTTAAGGGAAAGACACGTGACTAAGTGAGGGGCCATCATTTCTTGTCCGGTATCACAGAGGGGTCATCTTGAATCCCTCGTGATTCCTATTCTTCGGAGGTGCTTTTTTAGATAATCATGTCCAGTTGCCATCCTAAACCATGCGATTGAGACATAACGTGGTGCAGAGATGGGTATCATGCCGTCATGATGTGATAGGGTTTCCCACTGGCGTCCTTGTGCTTTCCTCTCCAAATTAGAAATACAATCAGTAAAGTGATACTTCCAGGTTGACCAATTTCAACCAAAACCTTCTTCTCATGCACCTTGCTTAACTATTCATCTAGTTTTTGTTTATGAGTAATGCTGACCATACACATTACACATAGAGGCCATATTCTAAATACCACTTTTTCTTTTTGGGAACCTTAAAAACATGTATTTCCGGTGTTTAAAAACGCCATATTAAAAAAAAACTTCACACGATTTCAATACTTCTTTAAACAAAAATAATGGGTTAATCTTACAGTTCACACTTGTTCCTATTGAAAATTGATCACAATCAATTTTGTGGCTAAATTCGAAAGTTTTAAAATCTTTTCCACCAAGTGATAGTCTTTTATGATAATCAATCATCTACAATTCAAATTACCTACGTCAATCCACTAAAAATATCTTTCTAATCAGTTTGCCTTTAGATTAATAAACTGATTGAAAAGTTAATTAATCATAAAGTTAATTTCACCATCAATGGATTAGAAACTAGCTAGTTCAACTAGCAAGAGGGTAGAAAGTATATATTTATTAATATATTTTAATTAAATAATCCTAAGTTATTATAGTTTTTGAAAGTTGGAAACATTTTTTTATGATCTATTTAGTTAAATAGCGCGTTCGGTAGAGCAGTAATTTTTAATTAGCCCATGTTTTGTTCAATATGTTGTAAACAAAAAAAAAAAAAAACATAAATCGATTCATCTGATTGACATGTTTTTAATCAAGCTGAGATAAATCAAGTTTATTCAATATTGTTTATGTAAATTAGAAATTAACAATTTAGTTAATGTAAAATACGGAATTAGGAAATTTATGTTGAATTTATTTCAATGTAAATAAAATGAATAAACAGATCGTGTTTTGTTAGTGTACATATAATACTAACTCGATTATACAATTTGTGTTGAAAAATAGTTGACATAATTAATTAAATAATAATCTCTACCTAATGAAACCATCATTTCAAAATAGTAAATATAAAATAATCACGTACCATTATTCAAAATTTACAATACTTAAAATATTAATGAGAACATTCTATTGCATTTCTGAATATAACCTTCCCAATTTTAATCAGAAAACATATGTAATAGGATCCGAAGTGAGGGATCCTAAGTAGAGAGAGAGAGAGAGAGAGAGAGAGAGAGAGAGGCAGTCTCACTCACTAGTTTAGGCCAGACTAGAGTGGGAGAAACTGTTTAAATACAGCTGTGGCATCCATAGGAGAGAGTCTTGCAGTAGAGTTCATACAACAGTCACATCGCGTCATCAACCTTTCTCTTTACCTCTCACTACCATTTTTATATATTTTCAGTGTAAAGTCCAAGCAGTTTGTGCTACTTTTCTATTATACAGTGTTCACCCGTATTTCTAGTTTATGTATCTATATAACCCATTTTCTCTCCTCCTGAAACCCATTATAACATATTTTAATTTATATATTCTACACACTTTCACATATTTATTACTTATTTGTAATATTTCTTTTACTTCTTTGGTTGTGATTGTCTGTGTTCATCGACCATCAGGGGCTGACGGATTATATACCATGCTGTAATATGCTTTAATTTTGTTCAAGATAATACTATTTTTATACCGAAAGCCTTAAACATATACATTTGGTTAAAAATTCGGTAAGATCGAAATATCACCTTGGATAGTATTCTGCTACAAGTGGAGCACTCTAATAGCCAAAGGTGGAAGGACTTTTGCGACAAGTGCAGCGCTCTACTATCAAAAGGGCGAGACTTATTTTATGAAATAATTTAACGGCTATTTCTTCATGCATATGTGAAGGCTCTTTATATCTTTGTTGTTGTAAACGAAATTTAAACGGAGTTATGTAACATTGTTAGTGAATTAAAAATATTGTGTAATTGTGTATTTCTATTAACTTTACACTAAACGAAAAGTGAAGCTTATGTCACTGTTGCTTTTATCATTACAAGACATTAGCTCACCTTTTACTCAGTATGATATAAGAAAGAAGGGCGAAAAATCTGTTTAAAATTAAATATACGAAATGTTTATTATTTCTTTGTTCATCATTTGGGATTAATACTTAACTAAAAAGCTCTGGCTGTGTAGTGGGGTAAAAAACGTTATTTTTTTTAATTCACCGACGTTTCAAAAAACATTGTTCCTATTCTTCAGAAGATTCAGTGTTAAACAAAAATGGGATAATAATGATTTAAAACCAGTTTTGTTCCCAGGAGCCTCTACAGCTAACTCTCCGGTGTTGTCTGCAACGAGAGAACACTGTGCGGAGGCCGGTAGTGCATTGAGAAGACTCCAGGCGACAATGACAATGGTTGTTGACGCGCCTTAAATTTAAAAAAAACAAAAAAAGATTTCAGAATTATAGACAAAGTTATTATTAACATATAGTCCGTAAGGGAAGGGATTAGCTCAGTGGTAACGCGCGTGAGATGACACGGGTTCGAATCCAATCCAGCCGTGCTACCCTTAGATTTTCTCTTCCTAGGAACCACTACAGCTCACTGTCCGTTAATAGACAGTGTTGTCTGTTACGGGAGAACACTGTCCAGAGGCCGGCAGTGCACTGAGAAGGCTCCGGGCGCAAATGACCACAGATGTTGAGACGCCTTAAATTAAATTTAAAAAAACATAACATATAGTCCGTATTTTTTTGTTTTGTTCATTTGTTCAATACTTCTCAATCATAATTATTCCGATTTTTGATAAACACTGTTTTGTTTCTTTCTTCTCTATTTCCTTTTGTGTAGAATCTCCTGAAAAAGGCGAACAATGTTCGCCGAAACGTCGGTCTTATAAAAAAAAAGAAATAAAGAAGTTTTTTGTTTCCTCCCCCGCCCCATTGCACCAGGGCTAACGAAATTAAACAGCTGAGAGACGAATTAAATTAGCATGATTATACATTTGTTATTCTGTCGTTTTTAGTTAAACCCCTGCAAGTAATGGATAAAGAGCTTAAATAAAAGATAGAATTCAGAAAGGTATATAATATATGATCAAAACCTTATTTTTGTTTAACTGATAAAGAGTTTTCATTGGCTAGTAAATCTTGCAAACAGACCGTTTGTAAGGATTACAAACAAAATGCGGCACGCCACAACATGTCTACTGACCGCTCTCACCTGCCATCCACTGATAACTAACTTAATACTCTTAAAAGATTAAAACTATTTTTCCTTTAATTCTAATTTATTGTTATTTATTTATTTATTTATTTATTAATTTTGATATACTTTATAATAATGGCTTATTCTGTGCAAAAATAAATTTTGGAATCTGCTTACAATGAAATTTACTAAAGTTATGTGCGTAATTATTATTATTATTATTAAAAATATGTTGGCAATAACATCAATGAAAAAATGAATTAAAAATAAATATCAATAACGATTTTTTACCCACTTTTACCAACATTTTTGCAAAGATTTCATTTGGTGATGTTAATACCATTCCATCGATTTTGAGGCGACGAAAAACTCCTTTATTCCTAATCGCACTTTTTAATAATTTTCAAAGTGCTGTCCTTTGAGTAAATGATCGGGGATCGTAATCAATAAATTGGTACTGCATCGAGACTAACAGGCATACCGCTTACTCCCACGAACCCTGTTAATTTTACATGAACCCTGTCAAATTCTAACAATGGGCTCATAAATTCTATATCGAACTATTCAGTGTAAAATCGATAGCTCTATCGTCTGGAACAAGATCAAAATGCAAAACACCTTCAAAGTTCCATCAAGCATGACTTCTTTCCCGAACAGTTTTCGGCTAATCTCTGGCTGGGCTACATGGTACCCAACTGCCCAAACAGCTTGTTTGGATCCACTTTTCATCACTTGTAATTATTCCCTTCAAAAACTGGGTCAAGTTTGGATTTTGAACAAATTTTTACAATTAACGGCATGCCGTTTTGTTTCGCGTTCTAATTATTCATGGCTCACCTTAGCGTTTGGAACCTCTAGATGACAGGTACTCTTCCAATGGTCGCTTACGTATCATGCTTCACATGCTTTCGGGGTTGGTGTAGTGGTTATGAGCATGGACTTATAATTGAGAGGTCCCCATTTCGAGTCCATCGTATAACTGTTAAATTTTATATTCGTTTAAAAAATGTTAATGGTAAAGTACGTGCTTCCGCCCCCGTCCACGACACCTAATTGGGGTAGTTGGACGGTAAAAAAAAACAAAAAACCCTATGGCGCATCAGCCCATGAAGGGCCAAGGCTTGCCAGGCGGCGATTTGAAAAGGGGGGCGTGTGGTAAACAGCCGCAGTTCCCACGCCTTTTAGTTCCGGCCTTCGCTACCTAGGACGCTACTAACTGTAGCTTCCCACTTAGGGCATGGATATGTGGCGTCACCATCGCCCACCCTTCGGGGTGCAATCAGACTCTGGCTTTCCAGGTTGCGGAATCCCTCACCCCACCTAATCCAATCCTGATCTATCCTTTCCCCTTGCAGGGTTGCCTGTAAGTTACCTGGGTTACGGAAACCCCTGAACCTGAGGCGATGGACAGGAATCAGTAGATGGAATCTTTAGATCCATCGGGCGTGCGATCAGTCACGCTAGCTCGTTAGAGTTGAAATACTGAACTAAGGGCGCAAGCTAGTTTCCGACCCAATTGCTTGCAATTGAGGATGGGTTCGTAGTGGCCGTGTTTTAAGCAATAACTCAAATGACCGAGGTAATGAGTTGAGCGGGAGGAAACTCTTAACATAAATTAAACCCTAGTGCCAGCCCATAGCTGGAAGCGCATTTGCTGGGTGTGCGCGGTTTACCATAGCCTGCTAGGGAGTGTCTTCTCTTGTTTCTGGGAGTGGAGTGTGACCACTGTGTGGGATCACTCTGCGCGCTGGTTGAGCGTATCTCACCCTGCCCTTCAATGGGTCAAGGGGGGGTGCTTTGGCACTTCTGCTATGGTCGGGTATTGCACTAAAAGTCCTTCCATGGTAGTGATATCCCCTTCTTGCAATGGGGGACCGTTAAACCCCAAGAGGGTAGGAACTATCTTGAAAGATCTCCCCCAGTACTTAGAGGAAAAAGGGATGTACGGGAATAAAGAATGCAGCTTCCCACTTTTTATCACGATGCTGGGACAACATCGACTTTCACCCCACGGGAATCAAACCTTGAATTCTCGCTAGAAAGGCGAGTGCGCTAGCCATTAGACCAACGCGTGAAGACGTGGACGTAAGCGTGCCTGAAAAAATATGGGAGGCATTACTTTACTTTTTTTTTTTTTACTTATATACGGTTCTATCGACTATATAATATTAATGAGAGTTAATGTGATGCTAAAATTCCCAGTTTGAAGAAAATCTATTCACAAGAAGTGCGATTTTTATAATATATTTGAGATACACATTTATATATGGACATTTTCAGTTATAGATTTGTGATTTTATAAATGATAAATTTTAAAACTATATAATTTGCAGTAAGAAATAGTTGTGTAAATATTTCACAATTAGATTTTTCAATTACAATTTACTATTTATACATATTTGAACACAATTTGTTTAAATATCTTAATGACTGGGCTATTTACTTTATTTGCTCCTTCATTATTATATAGATCTATATAAGTTTTAACGTCTCTCCTTTTAAATGGATCTAATCGATTTACAATAAACACACTGTAATATCATTTGTTATTAATTTTATTGCACGAAACAGAATTCTTTTTACTTTCTTGTTTACTACATTGTTATATTGTCATTTCCTTTAACTATTTGTAATGTTTAAGCACAGAATTTGCTATCTTATTTTCAGTTACACTACACGCCTTTTATTAAACATCTTGTTTTCAATGAATTGGAACAATATTCCTTTTTCAAATATTATTGCTCAAGTAACATTTGTTCTTTTCTTTATTTATTGTTATTACTCTAATGTATTATTCTTTTCTTCTACTTCAATTTTATTTATTATTTGTAATAATAAACTTTTGTTAAAACTATTTATTTTTGTTTCATTAATTGTAATCAGCTAACATTCTTTGAATGCATAGTATTTTTAATTTATGGTTTAATACATGGAAGTCTTAAATGAGGTTTAGGTTTAACTTAAGCATATACACTTCCGGAATAGGTTCTTCTGTTGAATATAGTTGCTGACAAACACGCATATCATTCTGAAACATTACGTTTCATCGCCTTCAAGGTGTTTTTCGTTTTTGTAGTGCGCTGTAAAATCATTATATAGGATATACTCCATTGTTTAATCAATGGACAGACTATAATTGGTTGAGAGATCTTCACCAGATGTCCCAAGCATCTTGTGTAACCTATAGTCAAACGCCAAATAGGAGACAAAATAATTTTCCATCCTACATAAATTGAAATCTAATTTTTTGTTATCATTACAATTTAGCAACAATAATCCGTAGCAACTTATTTAGTATTAAAGACTGATTTACTTAGTGATAATCAAACCTAAATTGACGTACGCTTTTGAAGTTTAGGGTTCAACCAAGTATTCCGATTCCTGCCTGTAATAATCAATCTAGTAACTCGCTAGACTAGGGTGGGAGATTCTACATATATACAGCTGACGTAGCTCCACATGAGGAGGAGAGTTTTTACAACAGTATATGACTAGTTCACAACAAATCAGCCGCTCAGCAGCATTCAACCTTCTCAACCAGTCTGTCTCTTTATATATATATCTTTCGTTACCTAACTTCTATTATACTTGTAAAAGTCCTTGCAGTTTTGTGTTTTCTTTCATTACATTGTGATCAGCTTATATTCTAGTTTATTTCTCAAAAATCCATTCTCCCTAAATCTCTCTCCTTCTCAGATCTGGTATACCACCGAATCCAGCCCTTCTAATTCAGAATCCTTTTTTTAAATTAAGTCGCGTCAACATCTATGGTCATTGGCGTCAGAGCCTTCTTAGTGTGGTGTCGGCCTCCGGAGGTGTTCTTTCGTTACAGAAAACACTGTACATCATCGGACAGTGAGCTGTAGAGGATCCTAGAAAAAAAAAATCTAAGGACAGCAGAGCTGGACCTGAACCCGGGTCCTCCGCGTGGGAGTCCAGTATCGTCAGAATCCACAGAATAATTGTTAATGCCCTCCCAATAATGTGTACAAACCTTACGCTACATCAAAATCTCAATATTCCTTATATAGCTGAAGTTGTTAAATATAAATGTTCCGTCGGACTTTCTGTGCTCATCCTATTCCATTAGTCCGCCAGTTTGGTTCCTCTATCCTCCCAATTAATCCACCAAGATGATTGAATCGCTGCAGGCTATAAAGACAAACTAACGAGTGACTAAAGATTGTAAAGTAAAGTGTAAATGGGTGAGTTTTTCACACAAAAGTGGCTTATCTTATCTCTTATTTACTATTGTATTTATATACTGTTATAAATTACTTGTAAAAATAAACATAACTCTCTCTAAACACACACACACACACACATATATATATATATATATATATATGCGTGGACGTGTGAGATTACATTGCTCAAGTCCTCTGGTATTGTCAGATTTAGTAATGCGGCCTTCCCATTGACAAGTTTGGGAAACCTTAGTCTAGAGAGAGCTTAAGATCACTATATTTTCCTAGAAGCCATCTAGAACCCTATTTTCCTAATTCATTACCACTTTTGCTACAAAGTTTATAATAATTGAGCAAATAAAACAAAAAATTTACGAATTTTATTATTAAAAATTGAAAACACATTAAAGAATAGAATCAATAAATAAAAATAAATATTTTTGATGAATAAAAGAACAAGGATTTTTAGCATTTATTCTAAAAAGAAAGATGGCCCTTCTTACTAATGCATTTTTTTTCCTTTTTTTTTACTTTCTTTTACAAGGCGCTCCTTTGGGAATACAAAAAAAATATTATCCTTATTCTCTATATCTAGATATTTTCTTTCTTCACATCCAATGTATAGCTGACCTTGCATTTTTCACCTCTCTTGAGATTTTTTCTTGTTCATTTCCAATAAAGCTTGATAATATAATATATAAACAAAGTATATTCTACCAATAAGTTTATGATAAATTTCTTTAAAATAGCAACTCAGGAAGAAAAAAAAAATAAGTAGAGATGTAGTAAGGATTTTAAAAACTCTCCGACATTAATATGTAAAAGATGGATCTAAAAAGAAATTTTATAAACATTAGTCAAAAATATTCTTTTTCGTGGCTTATTTGTTCTTAAATATTAAAAAGTTCACATGGGAAGTTCAGAACACCCCATCCTTCAAAGCTTTAGTGGGGTAGCACACTTGACTTCGAAAGCGGAGATCCCGATTAGAGTCTAGCTGTGTTGCCATTAGACTTTCTCACCGTACGTGTCTCAACAGGTGAAGGTCCACTGTTTGTCTGCAACGAGTTGCCACGCTTTGGGCGCCAGTTAGCACGATAATGACGCGCTTGATTAAAAAAATACTTTTAAAACCTCCATGTATTAACTAACTATCATTGATGAAGATGGAATAAGTGTGTAGTGGAATCAATTGTCGTGATTCCTGAGGTATGAAGTTAGATGTCTTGAAGAGGGATTTAGTAGGCGGAAGTTAGTTTAGAGAGTTATTGCTTGAATTACTAAAACTGAATTTATAAAAATAGAATATATTTTAACAATAATTTGAATGAGCCTAATGGTAACTACAATTAATATGATTTGATAAAAGTAAATAAATAATTTTAAGAGTTAAATAACAAATAATTTAAAATGATTATAATAAATAAACTAATATGCACAACTATGAAAATAATTATAAGTAAAACCTTGTATAGGGACGCGCTCGGAACTCAAGTATAACTGCGGCTGTAAAATGATACTGATATAATAATCTGGCTACTGGTATAATGATGCCCTCTTCCAGTGGGGCGAAGTTTATATTAGTCTTACTCACACACTGTCAAGTGTGTAAGTAAGTTCTCACACTAAGACATCTCTAGTAGCGTGCGACCTTGTGCTACCTTGGTTAGGTCGGCGACTAGTGATTTAGGTCAGTGGCCAGATTTGGTCGCCCATCGGCGACTTTCAAAGACCAGGTGGCTTCTGTTCAATAGACAGGTGCTTGTCTTTGATACCTTTGTATTGAAAAGGCGGCAGCCGGCTGTGGGGCCACTAGTTATAAATTATTCTTTCCTTTTGTTATATTTTGTGAAGGCTTTGACATTGCTGTGTCATTACAAGTGCATTATTTGGCATATTGCTCATTACTAGATCTTTACACAGCATCTATTTATGTGCTTGGATGGATCCACCATATGCATCATTCACATGAGGAATATAATTTTCATTATGTAGAGAAAGTGAGGGGGAAAAAATGAAGTGATATTTTTATCATTTACTTTTCTAGTTCAAAAATCTCCATTTTCGTATCTATAAATTTGTATATATCTAGAAATTCTAGAATTTATTTAATAGAATTTTTAGGGTGCACCGTAAGATTTTTCGATTGTTTTACTTCCATCTCTAAAGATAACATTCAATGATTATTTATCTGTCAAATGTTTGTCAAGGACAATAATGGGGCTGTGGGAGGATTTGGTCCCACCCCACAGACAAAAAAATAATAATAATAATAATAATAGACAATAAATATATTTAATATGAGGATGGGTCAGCAATGCTTGGTAATATCTGGTAATTTATCTTTCTTAGCATGCATATTTCCGTTATTCCAGTCCGATTTCGGGTTTTCATCCATCGTCAGAGTTTGTGTAGAGAGTTAATTTCAATTTATATGTTTCTGTTACACACTACACTTTTTTTGTTGACTTACAACTACACCACCGGATTCACCTCACTACACTCCAGACAATCTATTTCTGATCTACTTATAATCTACTTAATTAGCTCTACCTAAATACAAGTATTTTGACCCTTGACTAACTAAAAAACAACCCTAGATTTATCTATGCTTGCCCTTGCATCCGCTGGTCTAATATTTGCTCTAAAGAGACTGGGGCCGCCCAGGAACACTCCACAATCCCGCCAGCCAGAACACTCCGTCCACGATCACAGTCCGCACTAAAATGAATGCTTCTTCTGACTGACCAGGTGGCATGTTGCCCCAGTACTGTCGACTCAACATTACAGGGCTCGCTATTGCTACATCCCTTTCACAACATTGCCTTTGCTATCGCACCGTACACTACATATGTATTATTTTTTATTTTGAAATCCATTTGTTTCGTCTCGTACGTATTTTTACGCGCTTTATAAATTTAGCATATTCTCTTTGTTATGTATTTTTTTTGTTTGAACGGGGGCCAATATACTTGTCAACTTTTGATCTATGTGTCTGTGCCACCCCCCTCCGAGTGCCGCAGGCTTGCCCATAGCACATTGAGCAGATGTCCGAAATGAAAATCCGTTCTACAGAACCTCCATCAGTTTAAGATCCCTAAGGAATCCTAGTAACCTGATGGGCTCTAGAGAGGGTACATCCAGATAACTATCCAGGTGTGTGTATAGTAACGCGGTTTTGAATACAATTGCTTACATACGGTACTATAGTTTACATTAAATGGGTCAACCGGAAATGAAACTTTACAGTTAGTTTCTGAGATTTATTTTTTTTAATCTTCTTGAAAATGGTCCGAATGATTTCATTAAACTTCGAATGGTTGCATATTATAAACCTATTACATTTATTTGTACTGGAAAATTGATTCTGCTGTAACAGTGTAATGTAATTAAATCTTTAATAAAAATACAAAGATTGGAAACAAATTTGCAATTAAAAATAGATTTCTGTCAGTGTTTTTTTTGTTTGTTTTTTTTTTTTACTTTCAATATTTTCATGTTTTAACTATTCACATTACATTATTACGATAGAAATGATTCAATGAGTGGACAGAATAGTCCATATATACTAGCTGTGCCAGGAAGATATCTCTTTTTCTAAAATATAGATGAGAAGATTTATAGAAAAACTGAATGTAAAGTCATATCCATTGTGAGAAAGAATCTTTTGTGATTCCTTTGAATATCGGTTGGCTCTTCATTCATTGTACGAACTAGTCTGTGAAAGTGTAGGAGCATATAGGAATGAACGATAGGAATGAATATGTATGAATATGTACAAAAGTCCTAGGATCGTACACTAAACCACAACAGTTGATATCACTGTTGGCAATATGTATAATGGTGACTTTTTGGGATATCAGCAATGAAAAATGTTGGTGATGTTAGATTGGTACACACAAAAGGGTCGCCAAGATTCTCTGAAGTGGTAGTAGCTAGTCCATTTTTATTTACAACAATCACGTAAGTCAGCATATATTTTATTATGTTATCTGATTTAGCATCTTTATAACTTACAACAGTATGACAAATAATAGCATATTTGTATTGTGTTTTGTTTTGTTTTTTTACTTTCTCGTAATGCTCTAGAAGAAATATGACGAAAATACTGTAATGGAATCGTACAAAGTCATTGACATCGGCAAAGTACACCAAAGAAATAATTTACAACTAGTGGTTCCAGCCAGCTGCTATCAACAAAGGGTGAAAACAGTAACACTGTTGGCCGCCGACAGCCGCGGTCAACCAAACAAACAACAAAGCCTTTTCATCAATTCTCACATCAAAAGGCAGGCACCGCTAAACTACGAAGGTCAGCAAACTACGAAGGTCGCACAAGGCCGCACACTAAGACAGATGTCTTGGTGTGAGTGTGAGCAACAGTATATATAAACTCTATGATATACGGCGAGGGCATGATTATTATATCATCTACGACCGAACTATACACGAGCGGCCTTGTGCGACCTTCGTAGTTTTCTGACCTTATTTAGTGGTCATACTTATCGCGGTGCCTGCCTTTTGATGTGAGAATTGATGAAAAGGCTTTGTTGTTTGTTTGGTTGACCGCGGCTGCCGGCGGCCAACAGTGTTACTGTTTTCACCCTTTGTTGATAGCAGCTGGCTGGAACCACTAGTTGTAAATTATTCTTTGGTGTACTTTGCCGATGTCAATGACTTTGCCATGTCATTACAATACGTACATGTTTCGAAATCATCTGAATGCAACACATTCTAGCGGATGTTCTGTATTATGTTTTGTGGAAACATCATATATCTTTAGTGGGCAAGAAGGATCATATTGTTGAATATGTGGTTAGGTTCACCAATGCTGGATAACATTTGGTGTTTTACATGGCCTAGCATGCATATTTTTTTATAGCTGACCGATTCGGATTTGGGATTAACGTAATGTTTCTTGTTAATACTACACTCTTGTTGGCTAGTTGATTGTATGTGCGGGAGGTATCATTACATTGCGTTTTTAAGTGAACTCTCTCTATACGAACTTGATAAATTTACTCTTGACGATGGAAGATGAAAATCCGAAACTGGACAGGATTAAAAGAAATATGTATGCTACGTCGGATACAATACCAGATAAGGTCGAAATATTGTTTGATAAAACCTTTTCTGCTACCAACGGGATCTTAAAATAAAAACTCTTTAAAATCTTAAATGACCATTCATTTACTTACAACACTAACTCAATTCTAGGCCATCTTTATACTGGATATGAGAAGAAGAGAGATATTAGAGATAATGGGTTTTAAGAAGAAATAAATTATAATATATGCTGAACACTGTGTAATGAGAGAAACGCAAACTGCAAGAACTTTACAGTAAAATAGAAGTTAGGTAGTGAGATATATATATATATATAAATATATATATATATATATAGAGAGAGAGAGAGAGAGACAGGCAAGCTGAGTGATGAGAATGTATTAAGTTGCTGACTGGGTTGATAACTGATCGTAAACTGTTGTAAAACTGTCCACTTGTAGGGCTAGCTCGGCTGTATATATATATTTTATATATAGAATCTACCACATTAGTCTGGCCTAGGTAGCGGAATAACTAGATTCATTCATTTTTGTGTTTCTCCACTCTTCGGATCCTATGAATATATAATGAATCAAATCCCATTACATCTTCATTAGTGTTGAACTTTTTGCAGCACATAGTATGTGGTCGCATAAACATACATTAGAGATCATCAGAGACATTTTCCGTGATAGCCTGTGTGATGGATGCCAGAAATATAGAAAAAATTTTATTTGTAATATCAAGAAAAATTTAACATTCGCTTGCAAAGGGACTATTCAGGTAGAAGACCACCATTGTCTTTTAGAGTTCATAGAACTCGGTTAGCATTGTCTATCCCTTCTTCTCACAGGGGAAGATTTGAACGAACAATTAGAAGGCATTCTTTCAGGATAGTCTGTAGTAGACATTCTACCAGAACACTTGCTTTAGGAATCGCTCTCTTAAACTCAGTGCCACTTTAAGTTAAAACATAAGAGCTTTGCATTAAATCTAGATAAATAATTGATTTTATAAACATAATAGTTAGGATATTGTAAAATATTATTTAAATATCTTTAAAGGAAATATACTTAATTTAATCTACCAGTGTTTTCTTGATTATTTCTTAATACTTCCATCTTTATCTAACATACACACAAGCCCTTTATAAAACCGCTCGTGCTACACAAACTACCAACCACTACACTCATCACACAACATCACAACACCATCACAACTATTCACAACATCACACCAATCACATTTCACCTGCTTCCTTTTATGGTCATCGACCGGTTTTGGGCGTTCGCCCATCATCAGGATGTTTTAACATAGACATCAGTGTAATAACATAGACTTGTACAGAGCAAATACAGTTGATACATTGAGTGTATCAACTATATTTGCTCTGTGCAAGTCTATATTATAACACTGTTTAAAAAAAACATCCTGGGCGAACGCCCAAAACCGGTTCGATGACCACAAGAAGAAACAGGCTATCCACGGAAAATGTCTCTGATGCTTTCCAGCTCTGCCAAACCAATCATCACAAACATTAGAGATATTTCGAGCCGTTCAATGCAACTACGAACATCCTCGTCTGGTTATAACACTGAGCAGTTCACTGATCATTAACGTTTGCCAATAATTTTTGGAAATGTACCTATTTTATGTAAATAAATTTAAAAATAAAATCATAAATTAAACAGAAATAATGTAGATTTAAATTAAAAAGAAAAAAATGTTTGTTCATTATTTATTTTTCTTTGATAAAATTTCTTATTTAAATATATATTTTGAACAAACCTTTGCCATTCCGTAAATATATATATTTCTTTTCGTTCATTTGTTATTATTAAATTCACATAAAGCCTTTTTACCGGTCGGATTATATCCCAGAAATCTTTTTTTGCTTTATGTGGAAAAAAAACATTTTAGCTAAATCTTGTTTACCCACCTGTTCTAAAAATTCTGTTGCCCCTGTTCATTGGTAATGTTCTGCATATGGAATATTTATTTTGTTATATATAAAATATGGGCGTGTTCTTTTTTTCAAACCGTATTATAAATATTCAATTATAATTCTAGTTATAAGGTGTATGTTTTTATATAAAGGCGCAGTCGTTTCAAATTCAAATATATATATATATATATAAGTTATCCACATTAATATAAATTTAAATTTACTTTTAGTTAAAGCCTCTTTTCTTTTTATGTTATACATAAAGTTTTATAATGTAGGCATGAAATTGTAATATTTATTATTTAATATTTCATATTTCTCTTAGAGAAATATTACATCTTAATAATAATATAATTCATTTGAATTTTTACAAATCAGTGTTCATAACTTTTTCATATTTTATGGATATAACATAAATACCATAACGTTATCGATACATAAATAAACTACATAATTAAATAAATCAAAGTGATTCATCAATATAAAAATAGGAACTTCTTAATTGTATGGTCCTGAAATATTTTTATTGTGGATGTTTTTGTATGTTTGTAGTTGCAAGAGCGCTTTTGTAAAAGGGCTTGTATGTATGTTTGAGATAGAATTATTAGTAATAATCAAGAGAGCACCACTGTTTTTAAAATAGATATATTCTCTAAGAGAAATTAAGTTACTTTAAAATATCACAATAATAAGCTTATAATAAACTCTTATGTTATATAACTTAAAACTGGTACAGTTCTGATGTGTTCTCCATGATGTCTACAACAAATCTATCTTGAAGGAATGTCTTCTGATTGTTCGTTCAGTTCCTCCCCTGTGAGGAGAAGGGTATAGTATAATGCCATCAAGGTTGATGAACTGTTCCAGTAACTGTACTCTTATACCTGGGTTATCCTTTTATACGAACGAGCTTGTATTTTCTCATAATTTTGATTATTTTCTTTAAATAAAATCGGTTATACTTTCTTGCATCCATCACAGTTCTCACGCGTTGGTCTAGTGCACTCGCCATTCGTGCGAGAATTTAGGATTCGATTCCCGTGAGGGCAAAGTTAGTGTTGAACCCAACTTCGTGATTAAAAGTGGGAAGCTTCAGTTAGTAGCGCCCTAGGTAGCGAAGGCCAGAACCAAACGTGTGGGTATTGCGGCGTGCTTACCACATGTCTCCGTACTTAAACCGCCGTCTGGCAAGACTTGGCCCTTCATGGATTGTTGCGCCATAGGTATTTTTTTTTCTTAATCATATGGAATTTAAAACATAAAAACAATCATAGTTTACAAATAAAAAAAAATCTGTTGTGAAACACTCACACAACTTTCTCTTACTCCTGTTCTCAAAATTATAATTGACAAAAGTTAAAGAATGTGTACCAAATATAACGAAATTTGTCGAAAACTGAAAAAAATTGTTCAGTAAAAGCGCACTTCCGGCTTACAAATTTTTTTAAAACTTGGAATTTAGGCCATCTATTTATTTCTAATTAATTTTGTTTGGATGACAGAATTATATAATCAACTATGATACCACTTTAGAGGAAGCTGTAACCCCAACCCTTCCCTAAAAGTGCCCTTAAATGAATTTTACCAGAGAAATGTTTTAAATAAAAGTTATAGATCTTTGTATGTTTAGTTTATATAGGTAGTTCAAGAAATCGGTGATGCATTTTACGAGGAAGGGCAAACTAGTTGAAAAAGTGAAAAAAATTAGTAAAAGTGGTTAAAGATAAACGCACTTCCGATTTTTAAAACTCCGAATTCAACACATATTTTAATTTTAATTAGCATTATTTAGAGATAGAATTGTCGTAATACATGGAAATAGCATTTAGATGAAAACCTAACCCCACCCCTCCCCCATAAGTGCCCTTAAATGAATTTTCCCAGAGAAATGTTTCAAATAAAAGTTGTAGCTGTTTGTATGTGTAGTTGATATAGAAAGTTTGAAGAAAATCGTTGGAGCGATTTTTGAGAAAATTGCAAAAACGTAAAAAAAAAACTTGTAAAGTGCTACTTCCGGTTGAGGAATTTTAACAGACGACCCACTGTCAGGTCCCATGGTGATACCTAAACGGAATATCAAGTTGACTTTTCACGATTTTCGTTTTGTGAGCTATGCGTTCGCAACATCACAACACACACACACACATTTGCTAAAACCATTTTTGACGCAGGGGGACCTCAAACGGATATCGGTGATAACTCAATCATCGGAAATTTGACACGATTACAATTCTCTCTTACTAGGAGTAAGAGAAAGTAATAGTGGTATTATTATAAATTATGATTAGACATTTAGAAAATAATGCTATAAATAGCATGTTTCAAAGAATACATTGTAACTAAATTTTAATAACGTTGTTAAGTATGCTCAGTGTTTTATGAAGTCATTTTTATTAGGGAGTGGCGATATGTTATTTCAGAATAGATACATTTTGAAGAAGGTCAATGCTATGTTTGTGGACAGTGAAAATCTGGTACAAGTAATAAATAAATGTGAAATAAAAGCAGGGTTAATACCAGATATACTTAAGTAAATTGATATGTAAGAATGTTAGCAGCAAACTACAAATTGGAGATGATATTAAAATGTAATTGGTGATGATATGATGTATGTTTGTAGTAGCACGAGCGGCTTTGTAAAAGGGCTTGTAAGTATATATGTTTAAGAGAATGAAGTATCAGAAATAAGAAAGTAGTCACCATTGCTAACGATAAATATATTCTATTAAAATAATAAATACAAGTTATTTGCAAGATATTATAAACTTATTAATATACACTGATATTAAGAGAGCGAAAAAACAACTGATCTGCTTCAGTGTCTACAACAAAACTTTGCTTGAAGCAATGTCCTCTCTAACGGGATATTTTCTCTTATAAAACAGTTGGCCAAGTGGCATTGTTATTTTCCTAACGGATTCCTGTGCTTTTGTCTCTTTATTAGCAATGACCCCAAACTACAATACCTGACTCTAAAATACATTATTTTCGCCAAAATTATTTCATTTGAAATATTTTTTAAAACATTACAATATTAAAATATTATACAGGAAATCAAACGTATACGTCCATTATTTTTAAATATTTATTTATGTTTAAAGTTACATTAAGAATATGTTGAGAGAGATGTGGTGGCATTTGTAAGGGTAGTTTTAATAGGACATGGAAGGAGATTTTAAAAATATATCATGCAAATAATCTGTATTTAATCGGGGAAAGAAAAAAATTAGGTTCCACAGGTTAGAATTTAATAAAAATGCATGCATCATGCACTATATTTTTTGGCATAAAACACACACATAGTAACATAACCTTATAACCTTCCCACATATATACAACCAACAAGTGTGAGTGTAATAGAATGATTACGTTGAAATGAATAATCTACACGAACTTGGTGAATTTGCTCCGACGATGGATGAAAATCCGAAACCGGTCAGGAACAAAAATCACTATGCATGCTACGACGGATAAAATACCTGGATGGGGTTTATTAAGGTTGATTTTTATTCTCCATTTTGTTAACCACGATTATAGTGAACGGAGCTGGATTGGCAGGCAGCCCCAAGCGAGAATAGGATCGATATCATGAGGTGAAACGATTGTCGGATTTCTGAAAAGCTAACATTATTATAGGATGGCCTTAGACAATTTTAAACTATTTTTACTTTCTTTTACTCCTAGTAAGAGGAAGTATTTTTTTTTTAATTTAAGGCGTCTCAACATCTGAGGTCATTTGCGCCCGGAGCCTTCTCAGTGCACTGCCGGCCTCCGGACAGAGAAGGAAGTATTGTAATCGTGTCTAATTTTCGATATTGAGTTTTCAAACGGAAATATCCGTTTTGAGGTCCCCTAAATCCAAAAAGTGGTTTTTAGCAAATGGTCTGTTGTGGGTGTGTGTATATGTATGTATGTGAACAGCATAGCTCAAAAACGAAAAATCGTAGAATTTCGAACTTGATATTCCATTTAGTTATCACCATGGGATCCAACGGTGGGTCATCTGTCAAAATTCCTCAATCGGAAGTACCACTTTACTAAGTGGATTTTTTACGTTTTTGCGATTTCTCAAAAATGGCTCCAACGATTTTCTTCAAATTTAGTATATCAACTACACATACTAACAACCACAACTTCTATTTGAAACATTTCTCCGGAAAAATTCATTTAAGGGCACTTTGAGGGAAGGGGTGGGGTTAGGTTTTCATCTAAAGTGCTATTTTAGTTTATTAGACAATTCTGCCATCTAAATAATGTTAATTAGAATTGAATATGTTGTTGAAATTCGGAGTTTGAAAAAATCGGATAACCGGAAGTGCGTTTACTTTGCCAGTTTATTGAATGATTTTTTTCACTTTTTCGTGATTTTCTCAAAAATGGCTCCGACGATTATGCCAATATAAACTAAATATACAAAGATCTACGTCATTTATTGAAAACATTTGTCTGGGAAAATTCATTTAAGGGCACTTTATGGGAGGGGTGGGTTTACAGCTTTCTCTAAATTGCTATCATTGTTGATTATACAATTCTATCATCCAAACAAAATTAATTATAAATAAATAGATTGATAAAATTCCGAGTTTCAAGAAAATTAGTAAACCTGAAATGCGCTTTTACTGAACAATTTTTCAGTTTTCGGCAATTATAATTTTGAGAACTTGAGTAAGAGAAAGTTGTGTGAGTGTTTCACACTAGATTCTTTTAATATAAAATCCAATTTAATTCTATTAAAGATAACATTAATAAAAGGCGTTTGATGGTTATTATGACCATAGCTTTGGATTAGTAATCCTTAAATAAACACAATACCATAGTTTATTCAACTTAATATTTTGATCACGTACATTTAGTACTTCCATAGGGGATGAGTCCTGCATTTTTCATAAAGACCCCCAAAGAATATGGCAGACACAGTATGGTAGTAGTTTGGAAATAGTAGCCCTTGGTAGTGGTGGGGATGGGGTCGTCACATGGGGATGGACGGTGATGATCACTGGAAGAGTGGGGAGAGAGGAAGTGAGAGAAACAACATACTACAAACCTTGTTTTCCTTTTTTTTTTGTTACTTTAACCACATACACACACACACACGCACACACATACACACACACACACACAAACACACATACACTCACACACAAACACACAGAGTATTTCACTCGCTGCTGCAGTAGTGAATACCAGTCCGGCCATTTTCCAGCCACACTACCAGTAACAGTTCTACTCATCCCGAGAGAGTGAAAGATACGCGATATTCGTGACTAAACATGAAAATTACAGCTTCCGACTTACACTTTTTCCCCTCTATTTTTTTTTTTATCTTCAACTTCTTCTTTAAATGCTTTTAATATGAGAGAAGAATATCTCCATTCCTGTCTACAATTTAATCAGCATTTTTCTTTTTTTGATCTATTAGTAAGCTGTTGCAAAACAAAAAAAGTGGCTGTTATTATAAAAGTTTTAATGAAATTTTGTTATATTTTTTATCGATAAAGTAGGAAAGTATCATTTTTTAAAACTTTATTACTGTTACTATACTATACATACATATATATCATAATACATACATACATACATACATACATACATACATACATACATACATCCATACATACATATACATACATACATACATACATACATACATACATACATACATACATACATATACATACATAACATACATACATACATACATACATACATACATACATACATACATACATACATACATACAGACATACATAATACAGACAGACATACATACATACATACATACATACATACATACACATAATACATACATACATACATACTACATACATACATACAGACATACATACATACATACATACATACATACATACAACAACATACATACATACATACATACATACATACATACATACATACATACATACATACATACATACATACGTACACAAAGTTTACCGGCCAAAATCTGTCCGGCCAGAAGTGTAACTTTATTAAATGATGTACATACGTATTTCTTTTCGTGATTTTTCTCGAAAATTTGCTGAAACTTCATTACTATAAAATTTGCATATTATCTGAACGTATTTTTATTTAAAACATTTTTTTATAAAAAAATAATGAGTTTCCTGAAGTTTTGGAGGGAACTGTAATAATTGGCAACTCTTCTTAAGGATCTTGTGAATAAAATGTATGTCAAGTATATTATAATAGTACTGCCCACAAGGGGTATCTGTTGCATGCAGTTACTTGGGAAGTAGTGACCTCACGGGTTACCATAGTTCAGTACTCCATGCACTTCATCAGAACAGTGCACAAGACAATTAAACTACATACACTCTTCACTTTATAGATAAGGATAAACACAGTATATAAACTAGGGTCTCTGTCCCTAGTTAATTGACGAAAGCCAAGAGAGAAGGAAGGGATTAGCTCAGTGGTAGCGCGGAGGTCCCTGGTTCGAATCCAGCATGCTTCCCTTAGATTTTTTCTTCGTAGGAGCCTCTACAACTCACTGTCCGGTGATGGGCAGTGTTATCTGTAGCCAGAGAACGCTGCTCTGCTGTGCATTGGAGAAGGCTCCGGGGAGGGGGGGGGCACAATACATCTTTCAGGTCGCAGTGCATCAGTCCCCTACAACAATCTACAATCTACACATATAATAGTATTAAAGGTATATTAATAGTATATAGCCAAAGCTCTATAATTGGATATTTTATACGCCGATAAACCCGAACAATGTCGGCAGCGTACGGTACACAGATTAAGAATACTTATCCCTGTACTTTATCATACTAGACTAAACCTGTTTTTGGTAATTAATGACGAAGCAGTCGTTCAGCATTACACGATCCCATTATTATTATTATTAATTTTTACATTATTATTATAGGTTTGCCAAATTAGGCGCCTCTTTCTCTTTCATTGGTTCCGGGCCTGTTTTTGGCGTGTCTTCTGCTGGCACATGTCTGTCAGGCTTGCAATAATTTACAGCTTCACAGCATTCATCCTTATGTAGGAACTCAGTTGATTGTCGGCAGTCCAAAATGCTCATCGGGGTTCCGGACAGGGCTATTAGTGAGATGTTGCTGTGTCTTTCACGGAGCATTTGGTTGGATCCCTTACTGGGCGTTGTGCTTTAAGGAGACATCTCTACGTAATGGGGCTCATGTCGGATCCATTTTGTAGAGTCTGTGAGACAGAGGAGGAAACACCCATCCATCTTATGACAGATAGTCTGGGTTGTGAGCAGATTAGGTTCAGGACCTTTGATCGGAGCAGGATGTCTGTGGAATAGCTTAGGCTATTTCCTCTTAAGGTTATTGTCCGATTTGTTCGGACTGCGGTGAATCTTAGATGGATTAGACCCCCAGGTCTGGATATTTGGTCCAGACCCGGTTTGTTGTTGTTTCTCTTGGGGTAGCTATATGGGCCTAATGAGGCTTTGGATAGCATAGGGTTTTGTCCCTCCCCGCAGACAAATAATTATAATAAATACATTTTATTAGGAGAAGTTAATTAGCACTTGAGGACTTGTTATCAAAGATACTCCCATATTTCCTGGTCTAGACCGATAATATCTAACGATATAATATCTTTTTACGATACAAAATTTTTAAAATCTATTAATTGTCTTGATGAATAAATAATACATTTTTTTTTTTTTATATTAAACACTATTATAATATTATTATCTTTTATGTACTAATATTTTATTAAAAAAAAATCATTAACAGGTATAATTAATTTTATCACAATTAATATAGTACTAATTATATTCCAACACAATGGGTTTTACTTTCATATTATGTTACATTACATATATTAATGTTTACTAAGCAATTTAAATAATAATGACGTTGAAACAGGAATATCGCATGTTTTACCATATTATGTTTATTACAATATTTAGATAACATATGTTAATATATATATCCTCTACAGTTTGTATATTATTGTTACGTATGTTTAATAATATTTTCCTAACTCATATGTAGGTGTATCTGTTTTATTTAATTAAATATTGCTCTATTATTTTCTTGGAAGTGTTCAAATTAATTTTAATTTGAATGCCAGATTTATGTGTAAATATTGCAAGTTTTTGAACATTATATTTTGAATGCTATAGCAAAAGGCTTTTACCATGAAAGTTTTTTGTACATCTTCAATAAGATTTGAATTTGAATCACAAAAACCCTGCTTATGGTGATGTTCAAATAAACATACTTATACAGATACATGCATACTCACACACACACACACACACACACACACATATATATATATATATATATATATATACAGGGTGACCAGAGTTATATGCTCCACCCACTTTTTTTTTAAACGGCGGGAAATTTCGAAAAAATAGAAAACACGTATTTAATCATTTTTAGTCTAGTTTATTTTCAGTGATTGAACCATTTTTTTATACCCCAATATCCCGAGATACAGCATCCAACTTTTTTTTTTCAAATGGAACATTATATTTTTTTTTGCATATTTTTATAGTGCTTGAGCTCCTAAAAAAAAAAAAAATTTAAATCGGTTAGGTTTTTCAAAAGTTATGATAATTTAAAATATGAAAAACAAATTTCAGTTTAATGTCAAAATTACCTTATTTTTTTTTTAAAGAAGCTGTTCAAACTGGGCACCATCAACGGATAGGCAAGCCAAAGCTCTGGACTCCCACGCTCTGTTTGCAGCAGCACTTAGGTGGCAAAGTCAACATCTAGGCAGGCTAGAGTTATTCGACGTTCCAGATCTTCGACTGAAGCCACGGGATTAAGGTTACTGTACACTTATTTTGTAGATATCCCCACAAAAAATGGACAAAAAATGCACAATTTTATGGACTGATGAATCAAAGTTTACCAACAATGGCCTTCTTAATCGTTGGAACTTTAGAATATGGGCAGAAGAAAATCCACAAGTTACCTTCGCCACACGCCATCAGGTTGTTTTTTCTACAAACGTTTGGTGTGGAGTTTTAGGAAACCAACTAATAGGCCCAAACTTCTACAGAGAGAACTTAACTGGTGAAAGGTATCTAACTTTTTTAAGAGACATTTTGCCAGTTCTGCTTGAAGATGTTCCTCTAAAACGTCGGCGAGATATGTATTTTCAACAAGATGGTTGCCCGGCACATAATGCGAGAGTTGCTCGACGTTACCTGGACAGAAATTTCCATGAAAAGTGGTTAGGAACTCATGGTCCGATCCAATGGCCACCTCGATCTCCGGACTTAACCCCAATGGACTATTTTTTGTGGGGATATCTAAAAAATAAAGTGTACAGTAACCTTAATCCCGTGGCTTCAGTCGAAGATCTGGAACGTCGAATAACTCTAGCCTGCCTAGATCTTGACTTTGCCACAAGTGCTGCTACAAACAGAGCGTGGGAGTCCAGAGCTTTGGCTTGCCTATCCGTTGATGGTGCCCAGTTTGAACAGCTTCTTTAAAAAAAAAATAAGGTAATTTTGACATTAAACTGAAATTTGTTTTTCATATTTTAAATTACCATAACTTTTCAAAAACCTAACCGATTTTAAATTTTTTTTTTTTTTTTTTTTAGAGCTCAAGTACTATAAAAATATGCAAAAAAAAATATAATGTTCCATTTGAAAAAAAAAAGTTGGATGCTGTATCTCGGGATATTGGGGTTTAAAAAAATGGATCAATCACTGAAAATAAACTAGACTAAAAATGATTAAATACGTGTTTTCTATTTTTTCGAAATTTCCCGCCGTTTAAAAAAAAAGTGGGTGGAGCATATAACTCTGGTCACCCTATATATATAATTGACATTGTACTTACAATATTATATTTTAAAGTAACGATGGGAGGAGATTGAATATATGAAAAGTTACAGTGACCGAGCTAAGAGTAATGATTTTGGAGATATAACTAAGCCATTGGCTAGTTAGATGGAGTAGTTGAAGGGCGGGTAGCTAGAGAAGAATTAACTCTTGTTTTTCTAATGGCTGATTCAGAATATAGATTGAATACTTTCTAGCCTGTTTTAACAGTGATATGAGTGAAGATAGTTGATGTTTGTTATAAGCAGTTAACTGGTTGTAAGTAAGAGTTGTTTTAAAGACTTCTGGTTAGGAATTACTAGAAAGTACTTGAATGCTTCTACTCAGGGAAGGGATTAGCTCAGTGGTAGCGCGTTGGACTAGCAACGCGGAGGTCCCGAGTTCGAGCCCAGCTGCTTCCCTTAGATTTCTTTCTTTCCTAGGAGCTTCTTACAGCTCACTGTTCGGTGATGGACAGTGTTGTCTATAACGAAAGAACACTGTCCGGAGGCCGGCAGTGCACTGAGAGAGCTTCGATCTTTGGGGTAGCGATATGAGCCCAGAAGGGCTTTGGATAGCGTAGGGCTTGGTTTCTCCTTCTCACAGACCATAATAATAATAATAATAATAATAATAATGTTGAAAATGTGGATGGGTCCGTAATGCTGGATAACATCTGGTATTTTATCCTTCATAGCATGAATATTCATTTTGTTCCTGACCGATTTCGGATTTTCGTCCATCGTCAGAGCAAATTCACCAAGTTCTTGTAGAGAATTCACAACAACGTAATGTTTATGTTACATTGACACTTGTCAGTTTGTTGGTTGCATCTACAGTTTATACATCTACAGATAAATCCAACAAACCAACAAGTGAGAGTGTAACAGAAACATTACGTTGAAGTGAACAACTCTCTACACGAACTTCGTGAATTTACTCTGGCGATGCATGAAAATCCGAAACCGATTAGGAACACTACAAATATGCAAGCTATGACGGTTAAAATACCAGATAATAATAATGCTTATTCCCTGACTGGCTGTTTTTCTTTTAAATTTCCGAATGTTAAATTTAGACTAATGAAAGTTGTTTTCTATTTGTTTAGCATTTGAATTTAAACTGACATAAGCCCTAAAATTGCTGAAATATGATTTAAATATATATACGGTTAAATATGATTCTTGGAGGGAGCTATTTGTAGTATTTGGAAGATGCTTGGTTCTAGAAAGTTGTGGACTGTACAATATTGTTTTACTTGACAGAGGGGGAAACGGGCGTAGCGGTAACATAAAGAAATCACGGTAACTGAGTGGTTATTTATCATGCTTGTTTTTAAATGATCTTAATTTATGTTTAACTTATAGTAAGAATATGTTTAGAGAGATAAGGTGACATTTGTTAAGAATAGGAGAATGTAAAAACATCATGCAAATAATCTGTATTTTAATCCGGGAAATAAGAAAATTTGGTTTCACAGTTTAGAATTTAATAAGAGGTTCATGCATCATGCAACTTTTTTTTGTTATATAAACATATATATAAATAAAAACGAATACATTTGATTTCCTCTAATATTTATTTTAACTCTTCTCCAATTTGCCGTTTGCTGCCAACCTTCTTACATATCAATTTACTTACATAATTTCTTGTATTAACCCTGCTTGTATTTCACATTTATGTATTACTTGTACAAGCTTTTGACTGTCCATAAACTTTATCTATTCTATTAATACAGTATACCTATTAACTGAATAACTTATCGCCCCCCCCCTAATAAAAATAACTTGATAAGACACTGAGCATACTTTACAACACTATTAAAAATTTAGTTATGGAGTATTCTGCAAAACAGTAAACAAATTTATTATACACTATTTTTCTAATGTCTAATCATAACTTACAATAATTCCATTTTGCCATTAATCACATACACATAGTAACATAACCTTATAACCTCCCCACAAAAGGGGGAAAATAAATATGCATGCTACGACGGATAAAATACCAGATATTATCCAGCATCGCGGATCCATCCACATATTCACCATTTTATCTAATTAACTGGTCACTTTTGTGTTATGATTTTTTTTTTAGGATTGTCTCACTGTTAGTGGGTCTCCTCTACTACAAATCCCCTGTGAGCTTCTTCTATTCTGTTCTATCTAAATCCTGCTCTTCGCTCAATCCATATACTCTTGAATTTCGTCCATCCATTTTCTCCTGGGTCTTCCCCTTTTCGTTGTTCCTTCTGCTTCCCATTCCAAAATTTTCTTTGATACCTTCCGTTTGTCACTCATTCTACATGCCCAAACCAACGTAATCTCTGCCTTCCTATTATTTCCAGAAGGTTTTCCTTCACGTCCATCATACTTCTAATGTGAACATGTTTAATATTTTCTCTTCTGGACTTCTTTGCTGAGCGCCTCCAGAAGTCTATTTTCGACCGCTAGCAATTTACTTCGCAAGCTTTTGGTTGTGGTCCATGGCTCAGCTCAGCATAAGTAATTATACTTTGGAAGAACAGTTTTGAAGATTAGGCTTTTCGTTTTTTGAAAGGCTCCACAGAACTGGATGTTATAATTTCTTGTTTTTAATATCTTATGCTCAATCTTTTCTGTTAATAATGCTTTACTTTAAATTTATTTGTTATAAATGTAGGCACTTTTTCTTCACTACAATAATGTGTTTTTCTTACTCCAATAAATTTTTGCAGAGCTCCTGATGAAGGACACCAAAATGTTACCCGAAACATATAGTAACTGTTAGTGAGTGCTGTTATGTTGTCAGAGTTAGGTTTGTTTTTTCTACAGTCATAGTCGTGTTGGTATAACCTGTTCTTTAAATATTGTTTCGTTTGTCCAATATACGTGGCTGGACATTGCTGGCAATTTATTTTGTAAATAATATTTTATTGTAATTCAGTCGGCGTAGGGTCTTTTAATTTAGTGAACAGTTTGTGTATTGTATTCGTTGTTTTATGTGCTAGGATAATGTTATATGGTCTGAGGACTTTGGATATTTTTTCTGATAGGTTTCTTATATAAGGAAAGGAGATATATTTCGGAATAGATGTGGAATTGGGATTCAAGGATGAGATTTGGTTATTATCCGAAATACGGGGCAAAGTGCTATTGTTATGAGGCAATTCAAAAATTTGTTTACATAAAGATTTCGGATAACCATTGTTCTGAAAAAGTTTGGATAGGATATTTAGTTTTTTTTCGTGAAATTTAGAGTGGCTAAGGGTGAGGACGCGTTTTGTGAAAGCTTTGAGGAAATTGATCTTTTGGGAATAGGGATGATAGGAATTAAAATGTAAATAACGGTCCGATCTGATAGGTTTAACATACCAATCTGTAATTAAAGAATTGTGGTGGGGCAGGATTGTTGTAGGCCTTGAAAAAGACAATATTTTTGTCGAAACGTTGGCAAGAATTTGTTTTTTTATTTTTTTCAAAAAAAGACCGAAACTCACAATCCTTTTCCTTCGTTTTAAATGAATTTGGAAATGATACGTATTATTTAGATAGGGTATCTCTTTATGTTATTACTGATTGGTATGAGTAATCAGTGATTTCATAGACTTTAACTTTAATAATTAGTGGAACCCAATATTTGTCTAGTGTTATGTTTAGTAGTGATGTGACAAACCATAATTCACCCTGCATCGATTCCACTTCTATAAACACGCTTTTCTACCGTTCAAAGCCAATCTATGAAATTGTAATATTAAAATATACGAAAAGTTAGTTGCTCACAAACATAAAACATATCAATTATTAAATACCTACTCTTTTGCCTATATTTATTGCAAAATTATATTCGTGTTAATTTAAAATTAAAAGTTACTATAACCAATCAAGTTTCTATCTCAAATGAACTTAATGTTTGTATTTCAAATTAATTTAGTGTTTATAGTACCCAAAGTCACCCATGTCAAACTACCAAAGTATCATAACAAGAGTTTTCAACGCAAAATATTGACACCAAATTTAATCAGACCTTACTACACAGTGAAGATGAATTATCCTAAAACGTCCAGTTATATGAATAAAAGAAGATTGTAGGTGAAATTTATGATATTGTCTCCAATATTCCTCCTAACCATTCACCACCTGTTCAATATAAAATAAACAAATAAAATCTGTTATAAAACATGGGTTTTCTCTTACTCTAATTAATTCAATTATAATATAAAATGACAAATTTTACGTATTTGTTCTCTAATATAACATAAATATAGAGGTGGCAGTGGAGGGGAATAGTATCTACCACCTCTACCTTAAACTTGGCATCATGGCGGCAAGATGGCGGTTAGTGAAATAGATATTCTGTTTGATACTGCTATTAAAAGACTAGTTAATGTGAAAACTCAAAGTGGTAATCTACTTAAAACATATAAAAAAGATATATGGTAAATCTGTTAGTGAACTTACATCAATATTTCATGAATTGAAGTCTGTATTGGCTAAAAATGAAGAAAAGAGAAGCGTAGATGACAGAGAGGTTATATCAGGTAAACATTTAACTTATTTTTATTCTGGCATCCTAAAATTTGCAAACAAGTTTAATAATTTTCATAATAACCGTTAGATGTACATGTATTGTTAAAACCTAAAATAGAAATTAACCTTGATCAATCAAAGAAAATAATTAAAGAGAAAAATCAAGAACTCCTCAAGAACTAAACATTGAAGTTTATACGTTTTTTAAAAACTTTGAAAAATGGTAACATTATTTTAAAAAGTAAACATGGGGGTTGATAAAATCTGCAATCATATCAATGCAGTTTGTTTTGCGGAATTCAGGGCTATTAGTAAAAGCAAGCCTTCATTGATTATCTTAAATTTTAATCAAGACCACACACAAGAGACCATACATAATTGGATGTATTAGCAATCAAAACCCTGAATTTAACATGAACGAAGGAAAGACCCTGTAGCTAAGAAAATTATAACTAACAAGTAAAAACAAATAAAAGAGACACTGTGTAATTGAATTAATTGGGGAACATTTTTATAAAAATATTGCAAACGAGATTAAAGTTAATGTGGGGAAATATATAGCGTTACAGAATATATTGCTCTCAAAATCGTTGCTTCAATTGTAATAAATTCAATCATTCATCGCAAAATTGCACTGCATAGTGGCGATCATAAACTAATTGATTGCAAAGTAGGAAAATCAAAATATTGTTGTTCAAATTGTAAAAAAAATCATTATCATTATAATAAAAATAAACACAATGTTATGAAGAAATTTGATGAGGATTAATCAAGAAAAAACATTCAATTATGCCAACGTTTCGACAGAGTTTCTCCTATCTTTATCATGGCTTTAATCTGGAAAAAAAAACAATACAATGACGAACCACAATGCATTAATAATACTGTAAAATGCAGAATAATAATAACAAAACATTTAGTGGCAATTTCATTTGCCTATTCAACCCATTTTCATTTCTGTAGATGGATTTAAGACAAGACACTGGTAAATTTTAATTTTCCTTTTTATGTTTCTGTGATGTATCAATTGTGTATGTATAAAAATTCTTTCTCCAAATCTTCACGACTTTCTATATGTAAGTTTAATATTAATTTTTTATTTAGTATAATTTTACTTTCTCTTACACCTAGTAAGAGGAAGTATTGTAATCGTGTCAATTCAAATGCTTATAGTTCTGATGGAAATTTGCACTATTAGTTAGAAATACGAATTCTTGGAGGCTAATAATACCTTGGTCTGGGACCTGCCATGCTACACTAGTTGTTGTTTTTTTTACTATTTTGCGATTTTCTCAAAAATTACTCCCACTTTTCTTCAAACTTCATAAATCAACTGACATACAAAGATCTGTGTGTAGCAAATGGTCTGTGTGTGTATGTATGTATGTATGCGAACAGCATAGCTCAAAAACGAAAAATCGTAGAAAGTTCAAAGTTGATATTCCGTTTAGGTATCACCATGGGACCCGACAGTGGGTCGTCTGTTAAAATTCCTCAACCGGAAGTACCACTTTACAAGCTGTTTTTTTTTTTTTACGTTTTTGCAATTTTCTCAAAAAATGGCTCCAACGATTTTCTTTAAACTTGGTACATCAACTACATATACAAGGAGCTACAACTTTTATTTGAAACTTTTCTCCGGGAAAATTCATTTAAGGAGACACTTTTGGTGGGGAGGGGTGGAGTAAGGTTTTCCTCTAAAGTGCTATTTCAGTTTATTGCACAATTCTGTGATCTAAATAATATTAATTATAATTAAATGTGTTGTTGAAATTCTGAGTTTGAAAAAAATTGGATAACCGGATGTGCGTTTTTATGGAAATATATTTTTCAGTTTTCTGGTATTTGTTTTTTTTTTTTTTTTACTTTCTTGCACTTTTCTCGAAAATGGCTTCGACGATTTTGTTCAAACTTTCTAAATCAAATAAACATACAATGATCTACAACTTTTATTTAAAAATATTTCTTTGGGAAAATTCATTTAAGGGCACTTTTGGAGGAGAGGTGGGGTTATGTTTTTTTCTAAAGTGTTATCATAGTTGATTATACAATTCTACCAATCAAACAAAATAAATTACAAATGAATAGACGGCTAAAATTCCACGTTTCAAGTAAAATTAGTAAAGGAAGTATGCTTTTACTGAATTTTTTTTTTCAGTTTTCAACGAATTTCATCAAATTTGGTGAACACAAACTATAAAATTTGTCAATCACAATTTAGAAAAACTGGAATAAGAGAAAGTTGTGTGAGTGTTTCACAGCAGATTTTTTTTTTTCTTAATTAGTAGGCCTCGAAACATGTATTTCCGGTGAAAAGTGATTTTCGAAAATTTGACACGATCACAAGTAATTCCTCTTAAGCCAAGTGGTAAGAAAAAGTGAAAATATTTCTCTGTAACAGAATATTACACAAAATTTTATGGTATAAATGTATATCATAGCGAGAAGGTAGAAAGATAGAAATGTATTATGCTGATGCTCCCAATGGGGCTATTAAATGAATCTATTGTAGGTGGAAATATATCTATTGTAGCCAGAATGCTACAGAGGATATAGAGGGAAGAAGAACTCCAGAGGAAGTTTAAAGCATCTATATCCTAACCTCTATAATAACATCTGCACTAACTGACACAATAGTGGACTACATAACTCTTCTTCAGTGTATTGTTAAGATATAGTCGATAAATCCTTTTAATGATCAATTGCATTAAATTTCCAAGTTTTATCTCTTCATCTATAATTTCTTGACATTAAACATAGTCAGATTCTTAAACTCTTAAAAATTACTCGGGCAATTGAGAGAGTGCGTAGCTTTTCTAGAAACTGGCGTTGCATTCCTTGCTATTGTCATTGACATAAAATTATCTTGAACCTTTTTTTTGTTTTATTTATTTTGAATAAAAAAATCATTTCTTAATACTTTAATACTTCTTAGGGGATTAGAGGCAATGAAACAGCCGACCAACTAGCCAAGAAATTAATAAAAACTTTGGAAAAAACGGCAGTAAGGGTGGCGAAGACAACAATCAAACAACACCTTGCTGCGACGACCTTGCACCTTGAGGTCATCGTGCAGCAAGGTGTTGTTTGATTGTTGTCTTCGCCACCCCTTACAGCCACCCGCCGCTTACTTTCTGTGAATGAAAAGGTATTTAAAGAGTGTGTTTAGAGTGTAATAGTTACATTTATATATTTTCTCGTTCTTATTCGATTTAGTTTACAATTTGTATAGCATGTCCAACCAACAATAGCATCTGTGAACGCGCTCAAGATCTAGAATACCCAAAGTGCACAGAAACTGCTCCACCCAGCCCCATCAGTATAGGGGACGACACCGAAAAGACCACGAGTGGAGATGATGAAGCGAGGTCTGTTCAGTCTTTGGAGCTTGTTGAAGATAGAGCTTTTTCTGAGGACTTTGAAGCTGGTGCATATTCCGGATGTCTTACAAGAGACGTCGAAATGTTTGATGGAGTCTGCCAGCCAGACATCAACGATTTGGGAGACATTCCTGGAATGTCTTGGGAGTGCATACACTGCAATGGAGGAAACGGACACCTCATATATCAAACCGTTCGTGGATTGCGTGGACGGCTCATTGTCCACCACATCCTTTCCACGAAAGGAAATTTTAAACTTGAAAGCTTTGTTGAAGCTTTCAATTTTTGATATGTTCCAAAAGAGGGTCCGATCAACAATCAACCTCCTGCTCGTATGTTCCACTCTTGCAGACATGCTCATATCCACAATTTGTAGACTGCTCATATTATTAAATATTTTATATGGTTAAACCATTACATAACTGCAAATGATTGTTACAGTCCATTACAATACAACTTACCATTAGCGGTCCCGGTTAGAATTGACGTTCAGATGTGACATCCCCTCATTTCTACTTCAGGTAGAAATGGCGTCTGGCTCTGCCCGTACAGCAAACGTGTACTATAATGCCCTATCAATAAGCTTCCACGGTAGGAAAATATTTACATACCTATACCTGGATCCTTTCCCATACACTCCTCTACTTCCCATATGTCCCATACACCGTGTCCTATAGCAACAGATGCTGGATCATCAGGGCTATCAAAGGGCTTAGGCTTAGGCAGAATACATCGTTCTGTAGTGCAGAAGTTGACCTACAGGGATAACCAAAGGAACAAGTACGTGCATCTCGTAGAGATTGTTCTGGCGAGAGCACGACATAATCTGGAAATGAATCTAGGATCCAAACATAAGAAGATGATGTCAGAGCTGTGTAAGAATAGTACTAGAAAGGAACCTGATTGGCCTGTTGACGGCCTTTTCACAGGCACGGTAGGTTAAAAAAAAAAACAACACAAGGTAGGCATAATTAGCTCAGAATCTTTGTGTTAATTATGTCAGCAGGAGGAACAGGAAACGGAGCTTGCACCGGTTTTTCGATTGTGTTACAATCAGTAGGTTGCGCTAAGAAATCTTTGGCACCAGAGGTGGTAATAGTTAAGAGAGCAGGTTGGGGTAGTCCTCAACTTCCTGAAGATGGGAGGTTCTAAAACTACACCTACAGGTATAGACACAATGTAACGGCAACAGAGAGAACATAAGCCCGACCGAGAGAAAACAGACTCCCTCTGGTACTCTCTGACTTAAGCAGGCTAGAGTGGGGAGAACCTGTATATAAGCCCGCGAGAGATCTAGACATCTATCTATGTATCAGATTCAACCATACATCGCATCGTGTCATATCTCTACTCCTACCATTTTATTCTATAAAACCATTACAAGTCCAGTGCAGTTAGTGTTAACTTATAGCTATTTTATAACAGTGTCTTCATATCTTGTCTAATTAATCAATCCCAATTTCTCTCCTCATCAGCATCATTACACACAACAAGTATATAGAAGTTTGGTAGCGAGAGATCAAGACTGAGTGATAGGAAAAGTAGTAGAAGGTTGCTGACTCGTAAACTGGTCGTAAACTGTTGTAAAAACTGTCCCTTGTAGGGCTATCTCGGCTGTATACATACAGAGTCTCCCACTCTAGTCTGGCCTAAGTAGCGAATAACTCGTTACTTACTTCTCGTTAATTTTGTGTTTCTCTCTGCTCTGCGCACAGAGAAGCTTAGGAAGTAGAAGAGTTCATCTAAAATCAATAATGGTTGGTTTGGGTCGTATGTATCGGAGACAATAGTAGAAATTCCTTTTGTTAAATGTCACTGGATTTTCCAACAAGATTCAGCACCAATTTATAAAGCAAAATCGGCTCAGAAGTGATGATTGAAAAGGACTGTGCCGGAGTTCATGAGCCAGCAGCAAACCCAGATCTCGACCCGTTCGTCTGTCTTCAATCTTGGTCGGAATTAAAGAGGATGCCATGCTATCCATACACACAACACTTCACACACATGAAAGGAGTCCCAGGAACGTGCGGAAGAACGATTTTCTCATGATGCTGCAATAGGGGGTTAACATAGAAGATTAAAGATTTGCATTAAGGATAAAAGTGACCAGTTTTGAATGAAGTTTTGTTTACATTATTTGCAGTGTTAGTTAATATTATTTTTAATGAAAGTTATCAGAAAACTAAAGGGATAATTAGATGATAAGTTCATTTCAGTTAAAATAAACAAATGAAAAAAATTATAAATATAAATAAAACTTACAAAACCCCTCAAAATAAAACTTATAAAAAAAGAAATATATCAATGTAGAAATATTAAAGTAGAAATTTTTCCCACCGAACTGAGCAAAAAAAGTTATCTGATGAATCAGGATTTTTTTAATCTCTTTTTTGAACCCTAGATGAGTTCTGACTGATTAACCGAAATTAATCTAAAAGTAAGCTTTTATTTTCCATACTCCATTTTTTATTTTGATTTCAGTAATCCCATACTTTGTTTAAAGTTCAACTTTTTTAATTAAAATTACAAATAAATAGTGGCAGTATTTTATTTTTTCTTTCATTTATTTATTTACTTTTTTTGTAATTCATTTCTCCACCGTTTGCTGCTTTTGCTGTTTATTGCGATCAGTTAAATTGTACTAAATATACCTTAATATTCTGTACGTTTGTACTGAAGTAGTACTTTAGAGGAAAGCTTAACGATGCTGCCCCCCCAAAACTAAATTCCTAAAAAAAAATGCTTGAGATGAAAATGATAGGCATTCAGTAAAATTGCTCTTTCATATTGTTTAATACGGTGGTGGTACTTAAACGGTTTGAGCTTTGATTTACTACAATCGTACATTGTTTCTAAAAGAAAATCATTGCAAATATTTTCCAAAAAATTGGGGAAAAACTGAAAAAGCCGTTTGATAAAATAGTAAAGGGATTAGCTCAATGGTAGCGCGCTGGATAGCAACGCGGAGATCATGGGTTCAAATCTAGCTGTGCTACGCTTAGATTTTCTCTTCCTAGGAGCCTCTACAGAGAACACTGTCCGGAGGCTGGCAGTGCACTAAGAAGGTTCCGGGCGCAAGTGACCACACATGTTGAGACGCCTTAAATAAAAAAAAAAAGAAAGTAATATAGATTTACAAAAGTTTTGACGGTTCTTGAATGGAATTGTTTGCTTATCTGTTCTGTTTTGTATCAGACTTAAATCCTTAACCAGTCATGTGCATTAGAAAGAGCACCTTTCTAACAACTATTGTTCACTCAGTTATCGTATCTCTTTCAAACCAATATCTGTGCTAGTGTTTTAATATGAATTCAGAAAAATTTGAAATTCGTGTACTTTGGCGGCATTATTGGAAACAAAGATATACTGGAGCGGCTGCTGCTCGAAAATTATATGAAGTGGAGGGGGAGGGTGTTGTGAATGAAAGGACTGCTCAACTTTGGTTTAGGCGTTTCAACAGCGGCGACAGCACCCTTGAAGATGAACCACGTTCTGGGCGCTCATCTGAGTGGGTCAGTGAAGCTACAGAAAGGGCAGTTAATGAAAATCCGTCAACCAGTACCCGCCAACTGTTGACTATTCTTGGGCCTTTTAGGGAAACAATACGCCGTCATCTCAAATCCCTTGGAAGGAATTTTAGGAGTTGCCGATTTGTACCCCATGATTTGACGGCTGCCCAAGCCCAATGTCGGGTAGATATATGTCAACAACTGCTCACTAAAGACACTCGTTTTTTTTTTTTTTAAATAGTCACTTGTAATGAGAAATGGATTTTTTACCGCAACCTTGACACCCACAAGCAGTGGTTAAAACCAGGCCAACCAGTTACCGGAATCCGGTTGTGTGAGACACATGATATGTTTGCACATAAAGTTATGTTGTGTGCTTGGTGGAATGTCGAGGGTGTGCTATACATTGAACTGGTTCCTGATGGTCGTGCTATAAATGCAGAACTTTATTCTCAGTAACTTGTATGAAGTTCTGGTTCAGAAATATCCTGCCCTAGTCAGTAGAAAGAGAGTTCTTCTACAACAAGATAATGCTCGTCCTCATGCCGCTAGAATAACTCTGAATAAAACTGAAGAACTTGATGGTCTAGAACTGCATACAGCTCTGACCTCGCCCCTTCTGACTATTATTTGTTTCGCTCAATGGCTCATTTTCTTCGGGGGAGACAGTTCAATAATCAGGAAGAAGTCGAAAACGGTATTCGCGAGTTCTTCGAATCAAAAGATAAAGACTGGCACTTGGGAGGTCTTCAACAATTGGCTGATAGGTGGCTCAAATCACTCCAACACGAGAGGTTTTACACTTTGAGGATTGAGCTGTAATTTGTTATTTTTCAAATACAATTTTATTGTACTGTACAAACACCAACAAAACTTTCGTGTCATCCAAGTAGGGATTGTAAATTTACCGACTTTTTCATTTACCGGTAATTCGTTAAAAGAAAATTAAAATACCGGTTTACCGGTAATTTTTTTTTTTTTAGAATAATACATATTTTGTATGTTTTTTTTTTGTAATAATACATAAATAATACATATTTTGCACAATCTTAAGGCATAATATTAGAATCTTGTAATAAATATTAATATTTAATTATTTTAAACAGTTGTTAGAAGTGAAAAATTTATTTAAGGTTCAAATTTTAATGTTATTTTACAATAATATTGCATAAATGTTCTGTCGTAATGTGGTGTATTCAAAATTGCTATTAATTTAAAAAATACCTGAAATATTTACATATTATTATTTTTAAATATTAAAAAAGGAGATATTTACTTACTTTTTAAAAAAAACGTTGATTGTAAAAATTTTAAACCATTAAAAATCTCAAAAAACTGCAGAGCACAAGTCACATATGCTAACTAGTAACTAGCGCTTTCTGGTTACGATTTACAGCGGCTCTCAAACCCCAAAAAAAGTTTAAATTAAAATTAAACAAAAAATATCTCACATAAAATTAATAATTAGGTATATTGTTGGTTACACTTTACTGTTTTTTTATTTTATTTTCAATGTCCCTTTGGCCCTTTTAAATATCTATAAATATAATATTTTTTACTTAAATAAACTCTAGTATGGATTTTTCATTTACCGAACTTTTTTTTTTTGGTCAATTTATCGGTTAACCGGTAAATCGGTAAACCGGTATACAATCCCTTACATCCAAGTATTTCCAGCTTAGAAATCTTTTTCGGAAACCTTTCGGGGCGGATTTCTTTGTGATATCCAAAAATGGAATAACAAAACATTGAGTCTCTTGCGATTAATTAGTGTTTGAATATTTTGAAGATTGCTCAAATGTACACGATCCACACAAATTCATGCACAGAGAACTAGTTTTTTTAGATACCGCTTTTTCTTAAATACTGAGTGATCTTGGAAACATGCTTTCTAGTGATCAAAGTTTGAATTTAACATAATCAAACACTACCTTTTTTTTCTAGAAGCAATACTTTTATTCTAACATAAATCAATATTATATTGGCAATGAAATGTTATTGGTGTGTTGAATTGTTGTGTTAGTAGTAGTTTGTGTAGCACGAGCGGTTTAGTAAAAGAGGCTTGTGAGTATGTATGTTTAAGAGAGAAGTATTAGTACTAATCAAGAGAGCACCACTGTTTTTAAAATAAATATATTATTCTCTAAGCAAATTTAAGTACTTTACAATATCACAACGGTATCTTAATAAATCAGATGTTTATCTTAGAATAAAGGCAAATCACTATCACTGGCACTGAGTTTAAGAGAGCGATTCCTGAAGCATGGTGTTCTGGCTTGAATGTCTGTTTTAGACTGTTTTTTTTTTGAAGGAATGTCTTCTCTTCATAGTTCAAATCCTTTCAAATAATGCTGGTATGTCTGGAGGGAGTTTTATTGTTTTACCCTAACTGTTTCTTGCCCTTTGTCTCTTGGTTTGCATTGACCTAGATTGTAGTACCTGGCTTTATCCCCATCACTAAAATACACTAATTGAACTAGCTATTTTTCACAATTTTTTTACTAAACTATTTTCCAAAACTATTATTTTTCCATTTCGTTCTTCCACTATAGCAGTAAAATCATAGATTTTACTGAAGCGATATTTTAGAGGAAAGCTTAAAGCTACTGTTCCCCCAGAACACTTTACGAAAAAAAAAGAAGATTGTTATAATGTGTATAAACAGTATGCAAAGTTTAAAGCAAATCTTTAGAGCTATTTTCCAAGGAAAGCGTGAAAAAATTGAAACATACACTCGAGTAAAGTCTCCTATTTTCAGTTGACGGATTTTGCCCGAAACTTTCGTGTCTCATGCGGTGGTTTAAACTAAACTTATGTATCAAGTTTGCAGTTCCGGCGATGTTTCTATTTTGTGATATTCTGTTCACATACGTACAATTCGCTAACAAAAGAAGAAAAAAAAAGCGCGTTTCCGCATATTCAAGAAAGCACCAAACATGTATTTCAGGTGAGGAAACGTTTTCAGAATATAAGTCGCAAAGTTTTGGAATAAAAGAAAGAAAAAATTGATTACGAGTAAATAAATGATTTTATTGTCCAAATACATGATTTAGCTTTTATTAAATATTGCATTATTAAATTTAAATTGATGTGACTTGTTATGTGAAAGCTTTGATAATATTATTAATTTTGCACCGAAACTACTATTTCATATTGCCTCTTTTGAACCTTGCTTTCTAACACCTTTCACTGTCAACAGTAATGAAGTTAGTCCTATTAGTGTTGCTACCGCACCAGGAATTATGTCCTCCGACCTACTTACCTCGGTTGGACTCTTACAAGGGAATCCATTCAGCTTTGGTATATTAACTGATAACAGAATTGGAAAGATGCTGCTGACTTCAGACGTTTTCTATAATATAATTTCGCTTAGTCCTTATTTCCGATGTTCCCTTGTTTAAAACTATTATCTCTTTCCTTCACTTATGTTTGTCAAATCAGCATTATTTCCTCGTTTAAATTACACTTGTAATGATAGTTTACTAAGCAAAAATTTGTACTTACTCTTACTGATAAAAGGAATTAATAAGATTGTGTCAAATTTAAGAAATTAAATTCACACCGGAAATAACATATTCAAAGAATATATATTTTTTTTATGCCGATATTAAAAATGTGGTTGCGAAATGGAACATTTTTGTATTGATATCAATCACCGGTTGAAGAAATTTGCCACACAAGAGCTGGGAACTTCATATTGCTAATACTGGCCGTATCAAGCGCCAGCATCACTCTAGTGCAACATACAACGATTCTAACCTCCTATCTGTCACATTTATTGTACTATACGTACTATATTCCTAATTTATGAGGGCTAAGCTTCCCTGCCTCCCGGGTTCTAGCTCCCACATAAAGCAAGGAAAAGCCAAATAAACGTGTCAGTTTTACGGTTTCAAAACAGCATATAATAGAAGCATCTTTTGGTGGTTATCGACCGTTTTCGAGCGTTCGCCTATCATTAGAATGTTTTTGTCAAACAGTGTAATAACAAAGGCTTGCACAGAGCAAATACAGTTGATACACTCGATTTGCTCTGTGCAAGTTTATGTTATTACACTGTTTGACAAAAACATCCTAATGATGGGTGAACGCCCGAAACCGGTCGATGACCACAAAAAGAAGCAGGCTGTCAAGGAAAATGTTTCTGATGCTTTCCAGCTCTGCGGAACCAACTACAACAACAGCATATATATATTCACGCTTAAAAGAATAATTTTCCTTCTAAATGGAACCTACACACACCAGTTAAGCGAATAGAACTGAATACATGTTACAGACAACTGAAAAGACTACGAGACAACAGATCTCGACTGTCGCTAAAAAACAAACGACTCTTTTACAGCATTCTATCTAAACCAGCCTGGACCTGGGTTCTGCCTAGCATTCCATTCTCCTAAGAAGCCAAACTTTACCATCTAAAATCCTTCGAAATATCGTAAATACTACTTACTATGTGTCCAATCATACACATTCAGAATGTCCTAAATATTATTTTACTTTCCGACTTAAACAGAGTCCGATATAAGAAATTCCTCAACACCTTAATCAGCACTATATCCATCGCCTCTCTCTTTCCAAACTTTTCCCGACAGTCTTCCTAGACGTCTCTTGCGACAATAGTCTCTTGACGTAATCGAATGAGTGAAGTAATTTTTGCGGGTACTTCTTTTAGCACGTGAAGTTCTTTTTTGCGGGTACCACTGGGTAACTTTATGTATTCTCTATCAACTGTATTATTTGTGATAAAAATTCTTGACATTGTAGTAATAATAATAATAAAAATCAACTCGCTAAGCTGTTAGCAATGTAATTGACAACCCCTGGACCTAGTTGTAGTTGTGATTATTAATAACCTTTGTTTTAGAATCACCAAATTTAATTTTTTTCTTTTCAATTTTTTGCTAAGCGGCCACCCATATAAAAAAAAAAATTTGCTTTTTTTTGTTATATGTACGGTTAAAGCTAATTAAGCAATATTTGTAAAGAATTTTTATATTGTTTGTGCGTCTTGCCAAGAGTTGGCAAAAAATCGCCAGGATATCTGCATGCAAAAGCATGTGAATATTTTTGTTTTTATTAATATAAAATCCTCGGGAGCCATTAGAACTGAAAAAGTCTGATAAATCTGATATAAGCAATGAGAAAAGAACTGGACTGAGAACTTCGCCTTGAAACAGCCCTTTAGTTACAGGTATTTCACAATAACTTGAATCTCCTTGGGTGATAACAAAATATGAAATGGAATCATGAAAACTCTTATAATTTTGGTATTAATTTATAATATTTATGCGATATTTAATATACTGTTTTATGATGATGTAAATTTTATCTACTCACTTATTGATTATTTAATATTATATATTAACTTTGTAGCATGCCTATTCTGTTAATAATTTTATTGATAAACTGCCCAAATATATTATAATATTTATTATTTTATTTTCCAGGTAAGTTGAAATGAAAATTGCTGGCTATTTTTTGGATCAATAAAATGTAGAAGGCAACTTAAACGTTACGTAGTAAAAATTGTTAGGTAAGTGGCATAATCATGTAATGATATATCGACATATAACTAATTTAATATCAATCCAACTGTAGAGAATAGATTTATTGTATTTTAATACAAAAGAGCCGATCATGCCTAAAATGATTGATCTGTATTGAATATTTCATATAATAAAAAGAAGTTACATGAAAAAAAGGGGAAACTTTAATATTTGATGCCTCCACTCTTGGACTGCCTATTAGCAATATATATATATATTTCCTTTTAATTGGTTTTAATTAAATAAATATTAAATTTTTCAATTTAATCAATTATAATTTATCTATAATCACAATTCATTTCACAGAGCTATTAAATAGTTAAATGATCTATCGGTATACAAGAGAGAATTTTTAATTTTGTAGAAATGATTTTAGAATTAATAAAAGATTAATGCTCTTGCTGCTGGATTCTTTAATCCCATATTCTACAAATTATTTCGTATTTCAAATTGTAAAATTGAACCTTGAGTAAACTATTATTTCATTATGTACCTGAAATTTATTATTTTAAAGTATTGTTGATTTCCATTATTGATGTTAAGAACTTCGTTAACTTATTTGGCCTGAATTTAGAAATAAATTACTTCTTAGCCCTTTCCTCCTAAGGAAATCTACATTCCTTAAGCGTACAAAAGAAAGAAAAGATGGAATGACAAATTATCTACTATCTACTCTAAGGTAAAATTGAAGAGAGTGGATGAGTGACTATGAACCAGCGATCCCATTAAGAAGGCTTGTGTAATGTAATGGTGTGATGATGTGTATTTGTAGTAGCACGAGCGGTATTGTATAATAAAGGGCTTGTAAGTATGTTTGAGGAAAATATAGAAGTATAAGAATAATTAAGAACACACTGGTAGATTAAATTAAATATATTCTCTAAGAGAAATTGTTACTTTGAATATCACAATAGCTTATAATAATTTCTTATAACGTAATACTGGTATAGCTCTGATGTTTTCATCTTGATTTCTAGCACAAGTCTGTCTTGCAAAGAAAGTTTCTCTTTTGTCCGTTTAGTGCCTCCCCTGTGAGGAGAAGGGGTAGTACAATGCCATAATTGTTCTTAAATTTTTCCAGTAACTGTTTCCATATATACCTGGCTTGTCCTTTTGCAAGGGAATGTCACATATATAGATATTTTTGATTTATTTATATTAATATATTTCTAAGTTTCTTGCATCCATCACACTTGTTTTTTACTGACATACTATCTAGTCGGAGGGAAAGTATCTAGGATAGGGTGAGTACAAGGAGCCAGACTTGTATGACTTGTTTGACAGATAGCAATAAACTACCTACAGAACACTTAATTTCTCGGATTTCTAAGCTTCAGTGATTTTTGTTATAAACTGGCGTTTCGTCCATATTGCTTAAGGCTTCTTCAGAGCAGTATTGACTTGATTGTTAAATCAACACTGTCAAGAAATAGGACAGATAACTGTAGAACAAGTAGGAGAGGGGACGAGGCATATATCCCCCCTCCATCTTACACGTAAAGGCTATAGGATGTAGTGGGGCCTTAATTTTTCTTTCCTTGCATATGAGTGGCCAGTTGACGAGGTCTAAGTCTCCCTTTCCCACTGCCGTTCCACCAAAGTTGTAGCCTAGTTTTGCTTTGAAAAACCGTTATTTTTTCTTTCTCTTTTACTCACTTTTCTCTGAGCAGAATATGGCTGCCCCTGATTTCATACATGTCACTTATTTATAATATTGTAACCAAGTCATTTTACTTACTTATATCTCCTACTACGTATTGAACTTCCCGACAATGCGCTTCATGCTCAACTGGTTTGTTAAATTTTGTCCGTTGCATTTTGTGTACAATAATCTGTTACGATTGCAATACTTCCTTTCACTGGGAAGTAGTGACTGAAAAGAAAAATTAAAATGAAATAAAACCACATACAAAATATATACTAATTTTTTTTTATTTATTTTTGTTTTTCTTGCTTCTTGCAATTACTTATTCCAATAAAATGAAATTTCTTAGTTTTAATGAATTAATTACACAATAAAAATTAAAAAAAAAAATCAGGTATGAAACACTCACACGACTTTCTCTTCGTCAAATTAATAGAATTTAATTGAAAAGAAGAAAGCAAGGAATTTCTGTTAGGTGTAGTTGCGTACTTGGGTAATAGCGATCCAACGAGTTACCACAGCTTTGTGCATCGAGTACTCGATGCAGTTAGAAACCAGTACACATAATCTACCTACACCTTTACAGCCAAGGATAAACTGTACAGAAACTAGGGTCTCTACCCCTAGTTAATTGGCCAAGGGAGAAGGATGGCATTAGTTCAGTGGTAGCGCACTTGGACTAGCAATGCGGAGGTCCCGCGTTCGAATCCATTGTGCTGCCCTTAGATTTTTCTCTTTCTAAGAGTATCTACAGTTCACTGTCCGGTGATGGGCAGTGTTATCTGCAGATAGAGAACCTGCTTGGAGGTCGGCAGTGCATTGAGAAGGCTCCAAGGGGCACAATAGATCTTTCAGGTAGCAGTGCATATTCCCTTCAAATTAATAATTATATATGTTTACCTGAGTGGGCATTGGGCGCCTTCTGCCTCATGATCATATTTGGTAGCTTCAGTTTAAATTTAATCGTAACTAAGAGATCCCGAAATCCTCCCTAAACTCATTTTTTTTTTTTGGAAAATATATTAAATAAAAAGTAATATGTGTTGTGCGAGTATTTTACGTTTAAAGAAAATCGTAGATATTTTCGAGAAAACTACAAAAAAATTCCAAAATTTATTCTGTAAAGTCGCACATTGGGTTGACTGATTTTTCAAATTTGGAATTCTATCAATTTTTATAATGAATAAAAATATTTCATAGGTTGTAAAACCATACATTGTACTTAGGCGGCACTTCAGAGATAAGCAAAGTGCTACTAAGGGAAGGGAATAGCTAAGTGTATAGCGTACTGGATTCCCACGCGGTTTAAGTCTAGCTGTGCACCCTTAGATTTTTTTTTTTCCTAGGAGCCTCTACTACAGCTCACTGTCCGGTGATGGACAGTGTTGT
>JAAEAF010008244.1:0-47797 GCA_011037195.1 Triatoma infestans | reverse complement strand
CAGAGTGAGAGAGGAAGAGAGCGAGATGATGGGTTATAAAATGGTGGAAGGAATATTAGTCCGCCCGAGGCTGAGTATAGCAAACGGCGGCCTATACTCAAGGGAAGTTGTCTCATTTCCTTATCGGCTGCCTACCCAACTGACGGGCTCTACAGCTCTCTCTAGCTACTAGCTTTCTTACCAGCAGAGGTCCTTCTCTTTCTTCTAACATTTTACTTACATAAATTGTTTATATAACCACATTTTTACCTTTCTTACCTTTTTTTATCATTTAATTCTGGGTTTTATGTTCAATATCTTTCTATCTTACTTTCATAAATGGGCTGGCCTATATTTTCAAATTAAAAAAATTACCAAACTTTTTTGTTTTACTATTCAATTCTAATAAGATTTCCGTGATACGAATATCACAACAAATTGTAATATTCATGTAAACGATAATATCCATTAATTAATTCTATCTTTAACTCATTAAAAATGAGAATATTTTTGTTCAGTTAGTTTGTTATTAAAAACGTCAGTCTGGGTGACAATGCTCGATAATAACATCTGGTATTTTATCCGTCGTAGCATGCAATACCTTATTGACCGGAATTAGAGGGCAATTTAACGTTCTTGCTCCCTTAGAACTCTAAAAAAGGAAACCAATTTTTTTAGAACTTGACAAATGCGTTAAGAGAAAATAGCGCGCGTGCGGTGTGTGTGTACGTATGTGAGTGTGTCAGGAATAGATATTTACTTTCCCTAATTGCTGAAATAGGAGATAATGCGATAGTGACAATTCGATAAAATTGGGTTCAACCGGAAGTGTATGTTTCAGGTCCGTCGAGTAAGAAAATTTGTTAACCAATGGTATTTTATATATTTTACGTTATTTATATATTATACGTTAGAGAGATCCGATATAAAAATTCTGGTCAAAATTCGTCAATCGGGAATGTGTTTTTACTGAATGGTATTTTTTTCAGATTTTGACGACTTTCTCGTAAACAACTGCATTGAAGTTGATAGTTTAAATAGTGACATATCTAGGTGTACTTTTCCATATATCACTTATTTATCTTATCAGTTTTACTTTAAACATTTTTCTAGGAATGTTTCTACATAACAATATGTAAATTCTCAACGCCAATAATTTGCCTTTATTTCTTGTACATAATCTATGATTTTGCTAGCGTTCGATAAAAGATCTAGATCAACTATTGTTTGTGCCGCTCATAAATATTACTATTAAAAATGCAACAAGAAGTCCATTTACATACCCGCTAGTAATGCTACTATTATTTTAATTAAAACTATACAAACAATAGGATATAAGTGAAAGAAGAACTATGCGAAACGGTTGAATAGAGGAGATCAGGAGATTATTCTAGTGAAACAATCAACCTATTTAAAGGATCACTAATTACTTCTAATTAATAATTACCTTTTATGAAGAGTTAATAACACTTAATAGACTATAACTACCCCCTACTGACTGTGTACATCGTTAACATACATGTTTTGTACAAGGTCTACCTTTACAAAATACAAGACAAAAAGCTCTAATACGATCAGCATATATTTCTTAGAAAAGGTTTTATCTTAAAAGCCGGGTGCACTAGTAATTATTTTATTATTTCGACCTTGATTCTGGTTTTTCTGAATTTATTTTGTAAAATTTCTTATTTAGTAAGAAACTCAGATCCAACTAAATGTTCAACATGTACTTTGATTTGTAGGTTGATCAGACAGCATTAAAATACATTCAAATTCTTTTCAACGTTTCAGAAATATGGCTGTTTAGAACACATAGTCCTTTATAGAAAGCAGTTATCACTTCTATTATGTCTGCAAGCAATTATGTCTATTATTCAGTGGAATGGACGGAAGATGATAACACTTTCAGGGGGAAAGCTCTTTCTATATGTGATGCCTTTCCGCAATCTCCCGCAACTGATACTATTATACCGGTGAATAGGAAACAGTGAAGTGCCTATTGAAGAAAAAATTCAAGGCAGTTGCTCGTTTTTGAGATTAAACTCCGAACGGATTCCCAGTAGAGTAGAGGCGCAAATCCACAACGTTTCATCTAGAGCAATTTGCAATCTATGCAAGTTATCGTTTAAGAATGAAATAGGCGTTGGTATACATATTGCTAAACTATATCGTTTACAAGCTTAAAAGGTTAAATCCGCAGGAAATTAGGCTATTAAAAGCTCCCACTGTTTCTAATAATAACAATTTGTAAATTACAGTTATTTAAAAATAATTTAAGTCAGTAAATGAGCCATGAAGTTCCATGAAATTTTGGAGAATATGTAAAATAACTCTTACGAATACACTGTATTTAATAATTGCTCTGAAGGAGTTCCTTAAATTTCTAAGAGAGGCTAATTGTTTATTCCCAGGGCCACAGCATTCGGCAATACGATATTATTATAGACTGCGTAAGAAGAGAAATGGTCACTTTGAGCCTGATTCCACTTCAGGCGAATTATTAGTACGTACAATCCCACTTCTGAATTTTTAAATATAAAACTGTAATTAATTTGTTTCTAAACTAACAATCATAAAAGGGGGTTGGCGGACAACAAAAAACGCACAGTAATTGATAATTCTTATGTTAGACAAATAGAAGCAACATAACCAGAATCTGAAACCAGTACACGTTTCCAGAATCTGAAACCAATACGTTTATTTCCATTTTGACAGAACACACAGTTTTTACCCAAGAAATAAACAACAATAACATCGCCATTAAAGACCTTCTTTCACACCACAACCTTCCTTTACGCTAACCTCTCAATGTTACCAATCTCTTTCGCCCCCTCAGCTGTTAAATAAGATTTGCTCATTTTATTATAAAGACGCAATAAGTAAGTATTAATTCATATTCTTGAATAGAGTGTACAGTAAATTTGAAAGAATCTTTAATAAATGATTGTACCCTCACCCCCACCCCCATATCATAAATTGTATAAATTGAGTTTCCCAAACAAATATCTTTTGTGCTTGTTTTTTTGTTTTTTCCAGGGGTTACTTAAGCGACTATACTTTTCGTATAACTTATTTGTGACATATATCGGAAAATTCAAATGATATAGAAAATCATTTAGGTGAAATGAGATGACACTTATAAATACTGCGTAGTATTTAACTTTTATAGCATAACAAAGGTCTATTCGTTCAAATATCAAAGGATTTTACAAAGAGATAATAATAATAATAATTACATCATGGGTGTTTTATAATACTTCCAGGAGGCGTTATAAATAACAACAATGAATTTTAAACATTAAACATCGATTGTGATAAATACATTGTGGTGGCCATTTCTTCATTCTGAGAATTAATTTTCTTTATTCCAAAACTGACAGATCCGGTAGTGCTCTTTTTTTATATATTTTTAAACTGTATGTATAGAATGGAACTTGATATGCTGGACTTTTTGAACCTACTTTAACAAAGAGTTGTAACGACTACAGCCCATCAGAGAAACTGACCAATAAACGCAGATTATTCAGGAAACAGATAAATTTTATCTCCAATAGTTTGAATTACGGAAAATTATCTTGAAAGATTAAAGAATTTATCTTATTAAATTGGATGCAAATCCTGCTCGATGAGAATGAATAAAATATAATATGAAATATTCTAAATAATATAAAATAAATACAAAATAAATAATAAAAATTTTGTTTCAGCAACTGTAATTTTGTGAGTACATATACTGAAAGTTCTGTTAAGAATTGTTAAGAGTATATGCCATACTTAGAAATGTTGTTTTTGAAATGTTTAGAAACTTTTGAATGTTTTTATGAATAAAATGAAATTATAAGTTAAATCTATTCTTAGAACTGGAATTTCGTATTTTTAAAAATAAAGAAACGTTGGCAAGAATTTAAGTTTTCTTATTTTTTTAAAAAGACCGAAAATCTCACAATCCTTTTCCTTCATATAAGAACGGTCGAGAAGAATCTTTCATAATAAAAGTATCTTCCATTTTTTTTACGAGTGCTGTTAGATTTGTTTATATGATCATCATCTACATACATCCTTAAATCGTGTCATTTTTAACATAAGAGAGAGAAAACTAGTGGGTGAATCATTTACACACCTTTTTCTAGGATTGAATTTAATGGACCAATAGAATTCCAAAAATTTGATGGACATTTTTGTTTCAAATATCCAAAAATGTTAAACATATTTAATTGTCCTTAATATTTATAAAAGGGTAGATAGTATAACATTGAAATGGAGGGACACAATCAAATAAATACGGGACATAGATAACTCATATATATAATTGTGTAGAAATTATAGCAAGTTTAAAGGAAATCACAGAACACAGAAGTCTTCGGGTTGAGACGAATACAATGGTTTATTATAAACCGTTGTTTTGTCAATTATTGCAATAGGCTTCTTCAGAGTAGTGTTGACTTATTGCTAAATCAATATTCCTGAAGTCAACACTCCGCTGAAGAAGCCTATTGCAATATTTCAACCAACTGACAAAAGTATTTTGCTTGACAATAGCCGCAGAAGCCTAAAAGATTATTTAACGCAAATCGTTGGTTTGTTTTCAAGAAAATCGGGAAAACCTATAAAACTCTTCGAGTAGGCGACCCTTTAGGCCGAATCCATTCACACACATACCACAAAGATAATGTTCACGCTTTTCCAATAAATCTTTTTCTACCTGGGTAATTTCAAAGTATAATGTGGGTGAATATCCAAATTTTGAAAATTGGACAGCGAAACAACTTCGTCTTACAAAGGAACACAAAGTGAAATGGAATTTAAAAAAAAAATGAAATCCACGTTGTACTCTCTCAATGAATCAGGATAATGGTAATATATAAGATCATTTTTATTCTAAATAGAATGCTTAATCATTCTCTAGAGAATTAGAACTTATTCGATTGTTCAATGCTTCCTCATATCTATCAAAAATTATTTTTTAGAGTTTTTTATATGAATAAAGCACAGTGCTCCATAAACTAACATCCGAGCGAGCCCTTAAATTAAGTAATGATTAATAAATTAACTAAGAACTTATTAAAAAATTATTAAAATAGAAGATATTAAGTATTAACTAAATATGAGTTACTGATCGAATTCATTAAAGTAGAAAGAGCTGATATTTATGTCAAGATAGCCAATTATGAGATATTGAAGAGGAAGTAGTAAGTGAAAAAGATTGTCTTGATGTTAGTAATTGAAAACATTGGCTTTTATGATTAGAAGAGAGGCCAGTAGTTAACCGTAGGAGGCTTAGTTATGTTGGAGGTAGTATGAAGAGGAGTGGAAAGGAAGATATTATAACTGATGAAGCAAGAATAGTTAATGGTAGACAAAGAGAAGGGAAACATAAGTTGGTTAACAGGACCGTGTATCTAGTAGTCTGTGCACTAGAATGATGTAGAGCTTCAAGAACTACCAATTTACATCTTCTGATTGCTTCATCATTTAGGACATCATTTAGGCCTGTGATTTGTAGAGACCAAAAGAGGAACAACACTACAAAACCATTTGTTTAAGCGGAATAACTTTATTTCCATTGCAAGATGTTATAAGCAGTCACATATACTACTGAGAAAATTGCCATTCTCATTCAAATAAGGCAATATTTTCACAAGTTAATCCAATTTTATGCGTAATTTGATCTGATCTTGGAAACTACTACAGCAAAAAAATAACTGAGAAACAGATATTCTAATTAGTTTAGAATTTTTTCCGTGATAGCCTGCTTCATTTTTTGTGTTCATTGGTCCATCTCCCGGATGACTTGATAAAAAGTGAACCTAGGCGAATATTCTAAACTGGCATTGATGATCACAAAATGGAAAATGGAATTCAGTTATCACTTTCTCTTAGTCTCAAATTTCCGAAGTTTTCACTGGAAATACATGTTTTGGAATCTCCTGAGTTCCAAAAAAATGGTTTTAGCGAAAGATGTGTTTATACTGGGTGTCCGGGCTAAGATGTCCGGTAATTATTGATAATGGAAAAAAAAATTCAAATCATAACTCCCTTTATTCTTTGAGTACTATCTCATGATTTATAAAAAAAAAAAAAAAAAAATTTCAAATGGAAACCGCTATTTTTTATTATGAATTCTAGAAAAATTGTTTTTGAAAAAATTAAAATTGCTTTTGTAGTTCCCAAGTTATGAATTTTTAAATGAAAAAAACTTTTTTTACCGCTGACTGCTGGATCTTAAAAAACAAAATGGCTTCCTCTGTTTTCGTCGGTCCATAAAGATAAAAATCTGGAATTTCCTCCGTTAATACAGTAATATGAACCAAAAAAGTAAGACGGCGCTCTTGATCTCCTTCGCGAAACCCCTGAACAATGTGGTACCTAAATGGCTTATTTGATAGTGCCAGAATATTTCACACGCGACAGTTTTACTAATTCCCAGAACTCTAGCCACATTTCGTACTGAAGTGTTAGGATTCTCCTGCACATACAGTGGTACATCAAGCTCAGTATCAAAAGTACGAACATTCCTAACTCTATTTCTTGGCCCTTGGCGAATGTCACTGCCATACAATCGGATCGTTACAGCAATACGAGCAATCGTTTTCCGGCTTGGGTGTCTTCGTTCAGGAAATATCTCCTGGTAAACCCTCGTAGCTGTTTGAGCTTGACGACGGCATTCAACAAAAATGTCGTACGTATCAGTTTTTTCGTTTGTCGAATATGGACGGTTCATCTTGCCGGAACGAATGAAATTTTGAGGTATACTAAAAGTATTTTGAAAACAAGGCATTGTTTACAACTTATGGGAATAAAACAGTAAACAAGAGAGCATTTGTGTAAACATTCATCTTGCATTTTTGTTTTTGCCCTTTGGACGGACTCTTATGCGTTTATCCATAACTGTTTGTTATTACTATGCCAGCGGTAAAAAAAGTTTGTTTTTTTCATTTAAAAATTCATAACTTGGGAACTACAAAAGCATTTTAATTTTTCAAAATCAATTATTCTCAAAAAAAAAGGTACTTTTAGAATTTATAATAAAACATAGGGGTTCCCATTTGAAAAAAAAAGTTTGTTTCTGTAACCAGGAATCAGCAACAGAATTTTTTTTTTTATAATATCATTAGATACTAGACGAAAATCACAGAAAGGTTAAACTTGAAAGTGCAACTTTACCGAGTGACTTTTTTTTTTTCAGTTTTAGCGACTATCTTGAAAATTGGTACTAATGATTTTCTTTATACTTTGTATACAATCCATATATTATATACTTATAACTTTTATTTGTTACATTATTTACAAAAATTTTTACATCATAGAAACATAAAAAAAAAAAATTAGTAGGTAGATGATTTAAACCACAAACAACTAGGAACGTTTAATTTACTTTGTTTATGTGTTCTAGACTGTGGAAAATTTTTTGTAAGTTTAAAAATTTCCACTAAAAGTTTTTTTTCCACAACTTTCAAGACTATCTATACATATATATATTAAAGTGTTGATAAAGACAGTAAACTCTGTCGAAACGTTGGCCTAATTGATTGTTTTCTTTATTTATCTATCCTCACCAAATTTCTTCATAACATGTGATAACATAAAAAAAAACGGTCAATAAAATACTTTTTAGTGTAACGCAGCCAGTGGTGCCATCCAGGAGAGGAAATAGGAACCTCAAGTTCTCTTAGTGGCCGCTAGGAAGAATCGAGATTTGTAGAAGAATCGAGGAAGTTCTAGAAGATTCTCCACCGGTATAAATAGTAGACCGCAGAGAATTGGGAGAGTTTTCCAGTTACAAACGAAGTGTACGTTTGTGGAAAGTGTATAAAAAGTGAATAAAGTGAAGTTTTGTGGTTTAAACTGCGAAGCAATTATTATTAAGTGTTGTTTTTTTTAATTTATTGTGTATAACAATAAATTGGTGTTTTCTTTATTGAAGTTTAGAATATTTTATCTATACGAATCCACTTAAAACTAGTTGCAGTAGCTAGTTTAGTTGGAAAAACGTTACATTATGTGGCTGTGGCAAATTGGGAAGGGTGTAGAGGGGGGCAACTAAAGAATTACAATTAAAAGAAATCGCTATTATGCTGGATGGAGTTTGATAGATGACACTTCCATGTCAGATGTAGTGGTGGGGGTGTCATAGTTCCTGCGATTTTTCTTTTTTGAATATTTTATTCAGGCGCACACATACACATTCATATAAATATATATATATATATTTCTGCATAAAGATCATTGCTAGACATTTTTTATTTGCCCTGGAAATGACCCAAAAAATATGTTTCTGGTGCAAACCAATTTCGAAAATTTAACACGGTATGATGGAAATCATTTATAATTAGTATTGTTTAATTTAGAAATTTTTTATTTAGAAGATTTTATTTATTGATATATTCAAATTGTGTTAAGTAGATAAATAAGAGACAATATTATCCAGTAATACTAGGAATAAGGGCTGAGAACTTTAGTACGCCAGTGCCATTTGTATCAATGAAGTTGAACAGTTTTTAATTTACAACCAACAAATCACTTCCACGTTAATGACGTATTAACAATAATTTAGCGACAAAGATTAAGAACAAGCTATATCGAAGAAAATTGTGAAGTAAAACAGTGATAAGCAAAATGAGTTTTCCTGGAAAGTAAAGAAAACACAATTCAAGATAATATTCGATCGCATAATTTAAAGTTTTCCACGAAATATTTTAATCTAAACAATGAACAAACCAAAACATTAGGAAATAAACTAAGATTTGTGAACATTCTTGGTGAATTTGAAATAAAGAAAAAGAAACAATATACTTATCAATAATTTACATTTAAAGAGGGGAGAATTTTATTTCATAAAGTTACTTCGCTAATAAAACATTTCTTCTAAGGTTAAGTGAAGTAAATTAAGGAATTAATGACATTTTAACAAAAAAAAAAATCTCTAATACTATTATGCTACAATATTGATCTTTATATAAAATTTTAAACAACTAAAGAAAAAAATATTTATGATTTGCCGCGTAGAACTTCCGGTTACAATGAATTACAAAGAATTTTTTTCCTTATACCTACTGTAGTACGTGTACTTCATATACTTCGTTATGTTGATTCTGAAAAAAAAATAAATTCAATATTTTTCCATCATGTCAGGAATTTTGCTAATAATTTTCTCTCAAAATACATACGAGTATTGTCTGTCTTTTAACTTATTTCGTCAATTTTTTTTTTTTTAATTTTTTCAGCCTTAACAAGTCCCGATCATGTTTTAGCAAGTTTACTATATTACGATCAATTGGGTATATATAAGAAGTAATAAAAAAAATACGATTTACACTTTTTGGTCATAACCATTTTACGGTTAACACAATGTTTCGTTAGTGTGTAAATACGTAATCCGAACAGCATTTCTTACATTGTGGTGAATTAATTATCCAGCAGCAAAAGAGAAATATAACAATCTACAATAGGAAAAGCTTAAGAGTCTTAAGTACTATTTTGGCTTTAAAATAAAAAATCAAAACAAATCTTGACAACCTAATCTGTAACATCTACATGTAACAGAGTATAACCTCCACACAAAAATATAAACAATGTCAAGTGTACAGCAAGGGGGTATATTATTTTTATTATATAATTCTCGACCAACTATCCATGCCGAAATGTGTGGCAAAACCGAATCGCACTAACCAACAAATTATTTATAATAACAAAAGTAAATTATAAATGAACAAGGTCAACAAAAAAACTCTCACAGATTACAAAAAAAATGGAATTCTACATATACAGTGAAAATCGTTTAACACGAAAATGATTAATATGAAAAATCGGTTAACACGAAAATCGGTTAACACGAAAATCGGTTCCTGACAAAATACTTCGTAATTTCATACATTTTTTTTTCTTTTAACACGAAACAAATATCGCTTAACACGAAAAGATTTCACTTCCCGGACGAACAAAATGTACCTGTTTTCTGCCGACACACCGTCCACGCAGATTTTTTTTGTTTTTTTTTTTCCATTAGACGGAACAAAATAAACAATGGCTGCCACTGTTACTAGGTTTCCGTTTGTCTTTGAATAGGTAAAGGCTATTGTCAAAACTTTTTAGTTAGTTTTCAAATTCGGTGAATTTTATATTTAAATCAGCGAATTTTGTGATTTTTTTTTTTTTTTTTTTTTGTAATTTTAATGCATAAACTTATTTTTTTACGTGTACAATGGCAGAGAAATCGGGACAAAAACAAACCGCTATTTTATCGTTTAACAAGAAATTCTTTTAACACGAAAAAAATATTTCGGTCCCCTCAGTTTCTTGTTAAACGTTTTCCATGTACTTTATTGTTCCACTTCAAACTTTTGGAACAAATTGACGATACACAGATCGTATGGGAGAAACCACACGCAAACACTAGTGACTGTTGCCTTCTACAACACATTTATGTACACTCAACAATACATTTCTTTTTCCACATCTTTCAAGACTATCTACGTATATATTAAAGCGTAAATAAAGACAGGAAACTCTGTCGAAACATTGGCAAAATTGAGAGTTTCTTTCTTCAAAATACGGTACTTAACCAAATTTCTTCGTAACATTTTTCTTTAATAAAAGAAGCATCGATTCTTTAAGAACTTGTAGCATCGCTTATTTAATTAACCGATGAAAACGACAGTAATCTTTTACTAGACACGGAATCACTAATTAGAGGCTTTTCCGCCTTTTCCTTTCTTTAGTAAAAAGAAATATGTTGTAAATATGAAAAAAAATAATGTCATATTCAGAAATTGAATATGAAATATTCAATTTCTGAAATCTCATAATCAGAAATTTTATAAATATAGCAATACAATATTACAAACATGAATTAATATTTATTTAAAGAACATAAAAGATAAAATTTAAATTGAAAACGCACTTTTACGTGAATATATGAGTTGGCTATAATGGTATATATATATATATGTACAAAATTTTACTTGCCTCAGGGTTTTGAAGTTATGTTGTTTTTATACATATTAAATAAACCCTCTAATTGCTTATATTCCACGAAATAATAATAATTCCATATTTCAGTTAAGTATATTTTCATTCGGCTATAAATTAAAGTTGAGAGAATTCTTTATTATTTTACAGTTTTTACTCCGTTCACAAATGAATTAATAAAAAGCACCTAACTTTTTGTTTGTTTTTTAATTTTTTTACTTCATATATATTAATTTAGAATTGACTTCTTTGTTGATAACAATAAAAAAAACTTTAATTAAAATAAAGGAAAAGAATGGAGGTTTACAAAAATAGAAACTTCCGTTTAATTTTCTCAGTTCAGCCACTGATATTTTCATCGAGATATTAAGATTTCAAGAAAATGGTTAAATTTTTGCTGAAATATTTTCAGGAAATGATTTCAAATTATTTGTACAAATATTAATTACTAACTTAGCCGTTGGTATAGCTCTTACATCACATATACATATATATGTACATGTGTGCAGAAATTATACTTGAACCATACACACAAAAAAAACATCGAATTGTTCTTCTCTTTCATTAAATACCATGGCTCTTCCGAAATGAAACTTACTAGGGCAAGGTGAAAAGTTCTCAGTCTAGCCCATAGATGGCACTGCTACAATGACTTATGTTGGCACACTTGTTGCAAAAGTAAATACCAAATGTGATTTGATCAGACAAACAGTTTATTTTATAAGGCTGTACAAAGTAAGCGTGTTGTGTGTTCTTGACAAAATGAATAAACTTGAATACCGTTCTGTTATAAAATTCTTCGTTATGGATGGTTCATCGCTAACAGAAATTCATCCAATGTTGGTGAAAGTGTATAAGTCTGCACCTTTGTTATCAACAATAAAAAAAATGGGCAGCTGAGATTAACGTGATCGTACATCGATTAAAGATGATCCAGTGAAGGACGGGCAAAAATTGCAACTACCGAAGAAAATAACGAGAGGATACACAATATGATTCTAGATGATCGACGATCTGACATGTTCTTTTTTCTCTCTCTCTGACATGTTATCATTCAGCCATATATACATATGCGTTATAGAACTGACAACACACTTAATGCCTCAAACAGTCATTCACGGATCTAACCTATTCCATTCACGTAAACAAATACAAACACGCCGATAAATACATTCGTACAATTAGCTCTAAAACCTAACGAGACTCATTCATACTAACTACCAGACCAACATTCATACGGTGGGGTGGAGTACTTGACATTCCTCGCACCCCTATATACTGTGATCGATGATTAAAGGTGTAGGCAACTCAGAAGAAAGGGTACGGTACATTTTACACGAAGAACTCAGTACGGGAAGCTTTGTGCAAGATGGGTGCTGATCACAAACAAATGAGTAATATTTTCTCAGCAATGTATTTGCCGTTTTAAGAAGAATTCAACCGATTTTCTGCGCCGATTTGTTACGATGGATGAAACATGGGTTCACCACTTTACTATGGCTAGTGTTTTTTGGGATTCCAAATGGATTTTTTTTATTGACTAGATGCCAAAGGGTCGGACAATTATGCGCACATCTTCTTGACCAGCTAGACGAAAAAAATTAGAGAGAAAAGGCCTGGTTTGCAAATGAAAAATATCGTCTTTCATCAGTGCAATGCAACCAAAGGTGCTTTGGCAATGGGAAATTGAGGGATTTGAAGTTTGAATTGTTGGAATAAAAAGAAATATAACAGTTCTCTACTACCAGAATGGCAATAGGAACTAACAGACAATGTAATTGGTTTGTCTAAATTTTGAGGATGACTTATGTTGGCACACTTGTTGCAAAAGTAAATACCAAATGTGATTTGATCAGACAAACAGTTTATTTTATAAGGCTGTACAAAGTAAGCGTGTTGTGTGTTCTTGACAAAATGAATAAACTTGAATACCGTTCTGTTATAAAATTCTTCGTTATGGATGGTTCATCGCTAACAGAAATTTCGACAAAATTTTCGTATCCTTTTCAAAATTTAGACAAACCAATTACTTTACACTATACAAAACTTTACTACAACCAATATGGACTTACGGACTAGGGTATGAGGCTCCACTAAGCATTCCAACGTTTACCCTATCCAATCCTTACAGTCCAAAATCTGCGGAAAACTATCAATGCACCTTATTATGTTACTAGTAAATCCTTACATAATGACCTATCCATTCCTTTTGTGTTCGATCTAATAAAATTCCGTTATTAAAGATTCCAGAATTGGCTTATCCCATCATCATAATCCTTTGGTTCAACAACTTGCTAATCAAACCTTATCCGATAATCCACCCTGACGTCCGTGGCCCCCGTGATCTTTTAAATTAACTTCAACACCATGAAGTAATTAATACCACTGGGTATTATCTTAACACGGAATTGACATCATGTAAACATTCACCATATTTGCTTGTTTATCTATTCTACAGTTGCAAATAAATTATTGAAAGAGAAAAAAAAATTATTAAATTAAAATCGCATACAATTAGACAACTGTTAAATAATAGGGCTGACTGCGATCAAAAACCTTGGATCTCCATGACCTATTCCCCTAAATTCAGGGAGTCAAAGAAGAACTAATGTTGAAAGAGATTTGAGACTTCCTTGCCTCCCTTGGTGGGAAGCTTCATATCAAATGAGCTGAGTCACCTGTATGTTCGGGCAAATAAGGCTTCCTCGTTAATTGAACTGAATCGGACGTTATTGTGTAAGTTTTAATATTCAGAAGAGTCCCAAACCTAAAATTTCGAATGATCATCAAACATTAAGATTTGCTTATGAATATATTTACCGAATTGCAGATTATTTTTATTCATTGATGTTTTTATTTATTACCAATGCCCAATTTCAGGAGGAATGAGCTAGGATTTAAGCAGTATAAGTTTTTTGTTGGCATAATTTAAGAGCTGATCCATTGGATGTTTGAAGATGAAATAAAGATTTTGATAAATGAAATGAGAGAGAGATCACCTCAGAATCTTCAAAGTCAGTAAACCGTTAGATATTGCCAATGGACATGACACAAAGTTTTCGGTCAAAATCTGGCAATCGCTTTTATGAGTTCTCGCAAGCCATTTCACTGGATTTTTTTTTTTTTAGTTTCCCGCATTTCCTCACAAATAGTTTCAACAGTTTTCTTAAAATTCTGCACACGGTTGGTCTAATAGACTTTCTTTTGAAATATTTTTCAAGTTAAATTGTCTTTAGGGAATTATGGAAGGGCTGTTAAGTATGTGTTAGTATTTTAGTGTATTCAACAGATGCGCCAGTTTTAATAGTACGGCATTCTTCAGATCGTAAATATTCAGCGGAAGAAAATTGTTGATTAGCATTGTGATAATTTCAGTGTGGGAAAGTCGGGGTGAGTATTTCAGATCAGCATTTTTTTTTTTTATACGTTGAATTGAAAACCATTTTTGTTAATGTTTAGTAACTTTTATAAAATTTTTGCATGTGATTCTTTAATTCTGTTCACCGGTTTGATAATGTAGACGATTATTTTGAAATGAATTACATTCAAATTTCAGGAAAAATTAGTTCCATTGCTCTGCCAGGCTTGTTGAAATCTTTACATCTCACATCTCATTCATCTTGAAATCTCACATCTCAGGCTTTTTTTTCATTTACAAAGCAACATCTCAATATTGTCTGGCAGTATTTTATAATATAGAAAATAAAAGTATCATTTTTTATACATTTAATTTATAATTAATTCGTGCTGGTTAACGAAACGATTGGGGTAAAAAAGTTAATTGAAAGGCTTGTAGCAGAGCTTTCCAAACAGGCAGGCAGGCTGGCAGGCAACATTGGTTATGGGATGAGAGAGTGAAACTGTTTTCCTCGTAATTTAGAACTTATAAAAGTGTATTTGCACAGAGTTTGATTGTCAGGAGGGTCGGTTGGTATTCGAGAAGGTGGTTGTAGGAAGCTGTAATGAGAAAGTGGGCTGGAGGTAAAAACTACATACGTTCATTGTAGAGTGAGAGGTGAAGTGGTAGAAAACAAGAGTCAAAGACAAATAAGGAGTTTTGTATTAAAGCCGCCCCGCAGTATATATATATAAATGGAGGAGGCGGAATAACGGCGGCTGCTGTAGTACTTGGCGCGCTCTCCACTCTTCTTCGTATATCCAACCCGTTTTATATTAATTTCTATATGCTGTCTCTCTCTCTCTCTCCCTAAATCAAACAGACTGTACTAGAGAAGTTAATTATAAAGCCACCACTACCAGCGAGGTCTCTTTCCACCACCTCCTTTCTGATTTATTAAAAAGGGTTCTCAAGGGGTAGTTGGAAGTATTCTCTCAACAGAGTTACTGGCGCTACTGCTAAAATTCTCCATCCCCCCCCCCATTGGCTCTCTCACTTCATCATTCTCCTCCAACCAAAGCTATACTGGGTTGCTATTCTGCTGAAAAGGGACATTTTTAACGGTGAACCCCTAAGAGAGAGTGAGAGAGCTGTATGAGGGGGTGAGTAGTTTGCTGAGGCGGGCACAAGGTATATTTGCCTTAGTGGTCGGCGGTATTGTGTTCACTTGGTGCGTTGTTACTTGGTGGCTGTTCTTTGTTCTATATCCAACGCCCTTCTTCTTCAACTCTTTTACATTATTTTACAGCCTCTTTCTACGGCAAACAGATGATGGAAAAAGGCAATTTTAAGCGAAACTATTCCCTTTTAAATTTAAAAAAAAAAAATCTGATTTCTATTGTTTTCTGAATTATATTTTAAACTAGTTCAGAGAACCAAATAAAGGTGCCAAATAAAGATCTATTTCTCTGATCTAGTAAATACGTATAATTTCCCCTTATACTTTCCCTTAGTCCTCCTAGTAAGAGGAAGTATTGTAACCATGTCGAATTTTCGATATCACGTTTTCACCGGAAATACACATTTTGAGGTCCACTGAGTTCGAAATAGTGATTTTTAGCAAATGGTCTACGGGCGGGTGCGCTTGTGTGTGAAAAGCATAGCTTAAAAACAAAAAATCGCATTCAGTTCAAACTTGATATTCCGTTTACTTATCAGCATGAATCCGACAGTAAGTTATCTTTCAAAATTCCTCAGCCGGAAGTACAACATTACCGGAATGGATTTTTCACTTTTTTGTGATTTTTCTTTAATCAATTGTACATATTAAGAGGTACAACTTTTATTTGTAATATTTTCCTGGAAAAAATTCGATCATTTAAATAATATTAATTAGAATTAAATACCTTGCGAAAATTCTGAGTTTCTAAAAATTCAGACCGGAAGTGCTTATTTACTAAACAGTTGTTTTTTTTCAGTTTCCTGAGATTTTATCTATAAAACAACATCATCAACACCAACAACATTTAATTTGTTACACTAATTATAAATACATAGACCTAATTACTTTTATCAAATTGTAGCAATTGTTGGCCGTTAGATGTGATCAGGTATATCTATTTGTTGGCTTATCGACCAGGAAAGTTTCCAAACACCAAATAATTTTAAAGTGTTTTTTAATTAAAACCGGACGTTTCGGGACACATTGTTTGCCTTTTTATAGTTATCCGTAGTTATAACTATAGACATAATCGAAGATGTTATAACAAGATGTCCAAACTTCTCTTACGTTAAGAGAGCCCCTGAAGAAGGCAAACAATATTTGCTGAAACGTCGGGTTTTAAATAAAAAAAACACTTTAAAATTATTTGATGTTGTTTGGAAACTTCCTGGTCGATATGTCAACAATTAGATACACCTGAACTAATTACTTTTATTTGAAACGAGAAAGTTCATTTAAGGGATTTAAGAATGAAAGGTTTAAGCTTACTCTTACCCTTACAATAACGAAGAAGTGCTTAAGCTTACTTCAAAAATGTGGATTTGTTATGTTTAGATTCTCCCACTGAAAGACTTCTAACTAGAGAATCGGGAGTTTGAAGAAAATTTGTCATTTACTATGTCCTAAAGTCATGTGAGATTTTTTTATTTATTTATTTTTTATTTTATTTTTTTTATCATTTCATTAGATAATAAATGTATGGCAAGATAAACTTGAAAACTGATTAATCATATTTTTCATATCATTATACTTTTCATAACAACCTTTACATATAAATAGATGCGAATCTTATAGAGGCTATGGCACTGCGACCTGAAAGATCCATTGTGCTCCCCGGAGCTTTCTAAGCGCCCATCACCGGGCAGTGAGCTGTAGATGCTCATAGAAAGAGAAAATCTAAGGGCAGCCTGCTAGATTAAAAACCCGAGACCTACGTGTGGTAGGTAGTCCAGCGCACTATCACCGAGCTAATCACTTCCCTTTACATTTAAATAACTACTGAATTCTTGTCTTAACTACTGAACTACTGGTAATTGACCCACACTGTGTATACTATACTAATACCTCGCATACACGTCTGTGTTGCGGAAAGTCAGAATTTAATTTACAAGAAGAGAGTTGTTCAAAAGTAGGTGACCGTGCATTTTTAAAAGAAATTGGACAGCTCAATAATCAATGTTGAACTTGATGATTGCGAAGTCTCAACATTAAAACATCGGTGGGAAATCGCATGCGCTAAAGATTTAGTATAGTTTCTAAGTATCAGTATATGCTGAATTTTGCTTATATTTTAACTTGACCGCACATAACCTTAAATAATCCGTAAGAATGATAATCTATCAAACGTATGATTCGTATGTATAGCTCGTATCAGTAATTATAGAAACTTAGCTAAGCTTCCATTTAATCACTGTTGTAACTAATCTTAAAAGTGAAGTGGTGTTTTTGTGGGTGTATTGAAGTTTGTTTGAAGAAGTGTTTGTGAGTTGAACTGAAAAACGAAAAAACTTCTTTACCCGACGAAAAAAGGGGAAAACCGAAAATAGATTAGTTTATAGGTTTGTACTATTTTCTTATTTCGTGAAAAGCCTTTTAACTCAATTAGAAAATGATGCGCTCATTTGTACTTGATTTTATCTAAGGGAATAAAATGAAAACAAAAAGGAAGAAACTAGAAACCGCCATTCCAGTGAATCGAAATATTTCTTTACTAATTACTAATACTAACTACAATTTTACTGCATTCAGTAAATTGGTGTTCACCAGGAATACTTATTTTGTAGTAACCTGCAAACGCAAAGAATGTTTTTAGAGAATAATGCTTGCATGAAGTAATATATATTTTATTAAAATTATAGAGGATAATGAATTCTACTCAAATATATAGAAAACTGTTCAGTCGAAAGATTTTGATAAGCTATAGGTCCGTCCAAATAAGCAATGTTTCTCTTTTTTTTATTAAAATAAACTGTTTTGATTAAAAGGATTTTTTTAAAGAAAAAATAGAATATATAAATAGCAATAAAATATTTGACTACGAATATAATTGAATCATTTATTAATACAAATAATTACCGGTAATGATATATTAATCAGCGAATTGAATTACAGAAAAGAGATCATAAAACTTGGAAAAAAAATAACAGTAATAAAATTTCATTAATGATGATAACATTAGAAATAAATCAATAAATAGCAATTGATACTATGGCTAAGTGGAAGTTTTAAAAGCTGGCAATCTTCAGTTTGTAGATATGTTATTTCCATGTTTGATGTTGGTCAATTGCCATTGTAATAGGTGATTATATCGGCTAGTTTGTCATTAAATCTCTTGTCTAGCCTTCTATTTCCATCTGTTACATTAAACATTATATTATACTAATCTTCATCTCATATCTGTGCTATCTTCCATTTAAATAACACACTTTGTTAATAGGCAATAAAAAGCATTGATTAACAACCATAAATTGTATTTTTTTTTTTTTTTTTTGTTTAATAATGCAGATAGCTACTTTAAAAGATATAATATATTGCAAGGCTAATCATTTCTTTGTCATTTTATACACGTTTTAAACAGAAATGGAAAACGCAAATGTAAAACATTAATTTTTCTATTATGGATCATTATAGAGAAAGTATTTGTAATTTGAAGTTGCGAAAGAAATTTTATTGCAACACTGATGATGTTCTCTAAGAATTATTAGTTAATTAACTTCTTTGTTCAGATTGATAGTACGCAAAATATAAATGGTAACAATTTATCTGATCTAACAATACGTTATCTGTCAAAATTCTTCAACCGAAGTACCACTTTACTAGTTTTTTTTTTTGTTTTTTTTTACTTTTTTTGCAATTTTCTTAAAACTGGTTCTAATGATTTTCTTGAAACTTACCACATCAACTACACATACAAAGAGCTACAATTTTTATTTGAAACATTTCTCTGGGAAAAATATATTTAACTTTTGGGGGAGAGGTTTTGGTTTCCTCTAAAGTGTTATTTCAGTTTCTTACACAATTCTATCATCTAAATAATATTAATTAGAATCATATACGTTATTGAAATTCCGAGTTTAAAAAAAAAAAAAAAATAGGATGACCGGAAGTACGCTTTTACTAGGAAGTATTTTTCACTTTTCTGTTATTTACTCTAAAACGTCTCCAACTTAGTTGCTTTAAACTTGGAATTTGAACTACACATATAAAAAGCAACAACTTTTATTTGTAACATTTCTTCAGGTAAAGTCTTTAAGGAGGTTTATGGGAGAAGGGTGGAGTTATGCTTTTCACTAAAGAGCTATCGTAATTGATAATCTAAACGGATTATCTGAATCTACCATCCAAACAAAATTAATTAGAAATAAATAGATTGCCAAAATTCAGAGTTTCAAGAAAATTAGTAAACCGAAAGTGTGTTTTTACTGAACAGTATTATCAATTTTTGCGATTTTCTCTATAAAAACACCGACGAATTTCATTAAATTTGGTATACGACCTGTAAACTTTGTCAATCACAATTTTGAAAAATGGAGTATGAGAAAGTTGTGTGGAGTGTATTACAGCAGATTTTTTTCTAAATAAATTATTATGCAATCTTAAGATTGATTGTTTTTTTTTTTTTTTTAGTTTAGTTAGCGAAAGAGCAGACTTTTAACGAATATTACTAGTTAAAAATAAATGAGTAAATTAATTTATGTATATTATCAATAAAACACAAATGAATATGACATGATTTATGATCGACTGAGATGTTGCTCACTTAGAACAATTCCAGTAAAAGTAAAAATTGAATGCTTGTCTAGAATTAAAATACTAAATGAAATAAATAAGATGAATCGTAAAAGCATGGGAAGAATCTTTTAAAAAAAAAAAAAAAAAAAAAAAAAGTTGAAGCTGCAGATAGAAAATAACAATAATCAAGATCATTAGAGTTAAGTGGTTTGTTACTCGTTACCAATGATGGACTCACGATCACGTGGTCTAAAACTTGTACAGCAACAAGGACTAAACCAGTAGCCTGCCAAGCGCTACTCCCAACCTCTCACTATCAACTTATTTAGCAACAAGTGTTTAAAGTTAGAAATTTGTTTTGTATGTTTTATTATTTACCAGTTGAGATTGAACTGTCGTGTTCATCAATTCACAACGGTATCTTAAACATGAAAAATGTGTGAATAACATCATACTAATGATTTAACTCCAACATACCGCAACTCTTTTATTTTCTTTTAAAAGTAATGTTACGCATTAAACTAAATTCATTTAGCACAAGTTTTTTCTTTCGTAATTTTCCGTTTTATTTAAGCCCTTATTACACTATAGCAGTATACAAACGTGGTCATTAATTAACCCATTTACAGCAGTAAAAAATAAAAATAAAAACAAAATAAACTTCTGATTTAAACTATTTGTAATACAACCTTTGAATACTAATTATATATTATTACTATATATTTATCTATATAAATTTATATTATATATATATATAATATAATATGATATATATATAATATATATATATATATATATATAAAGTTATTCTAGGGGGTTCTGCCTACTTCTTGCCAACCCCCCGGGAGAGGCGTCTCGCCCACCTGGCACCCAATCTCTCATCCCCTCATAACATTCTCAAGAAAATTCTATGTCAAATGTTGCAAACCGCTTGAAAATCCGACCAGCCGAATTTGGAATATTAACGAATTTCACAAAATCGTGACACAAAACAGCTTACTTTTTAATATCTATAGAATAGATAAATATATGATAAATGTTATATATAATACATGTGTTATATATATTATATACCAACGAATGTTATTAGATCAAATATTATGACTATATTAATCAGCAAAAATAAAAACATAATGACGTTAAATTTTTATTTTTAAATTTCAAAGTACAATGTTTCTAATTTAATCTAATCTGGAAAGTCGGCGCGTGCTAGGAGGTTCAGCACTTAGACCTCAGCTGGGCGCATTGTGCACTCCATATAGGCACGCACCTCATGTCAGCCCTGTATCATTAAAAAAACGCCAGGGCTGAGGCGAGCAAAATTTCTGATCCTGCCATCGGCTCTATTGTGGACACCAAATTTCAGGAATCGTCTGCGAGCATACTGCACGCACTTTCCAAGAAGGTGAAATGGTGTCTCATCCTTTTGTCCATATTTCCTGCAAAGTGGGTCCTCAGAGAGAGGATTGTTTCCTTAAAAGGCAATGCTTTGTAACTAGGGCAGTAATTCTCCTTAGCACCACTTTCGTTCTGCCGAGGGTGTAGTTTGTGCGAGTATTTTATCCGTCGTAGCATGCATATCAATTTTGTTCCTGACCGGTTTCGGATTTTCATCAATCGTCAGAGCAAATTCACAGAGTTTGTTTAGAGAGTTCACTACAACGAAATGTTTCTGTACACTCACACTTGTTGGTTCACTTGAACTAACAGAAACATTTCCTTGAAGTGAACTCTCTCTCACCACGAACTTGGTGAATTTGCTCTGACGATGGATGAAAATCTGAAACCGGTCAGTAACAAAAATAATATGCATGATACGACGGTAAAATAACGGAGTGCGAGTCTTTGAGGGGCACTCCCAGACAAATCTTAGAGTGTCTCAGCTCCGCAATATTTTCCCAGTATATTGTTTCCGTGTTAGCCATTTTTCCATGGTCCCATGGGAAGTTCTGTACGAGATGCCGCAGAAAGGCTCCGGAACCGAAAGGTTCATGAGGCGCCCGCCTTCGCCAGTCTGTCGGCTTCTTCGTTGTCCCCCTTTATGTCCCTGCATCTAACCCAACCAAGTACAATGTTTCGTGAAATCTCCAATTTACTTTTTCTTTTACTCATAATAAGAGGAAGTATTATCAAATCGTATCAAAATTTTAGAATTAATCTTTCACCGGATATACATGTTTTGAGGCCTTCTGAGTCGGAAAAAAATGTTTTTAGCTAATGTTCTAAATGTGTATGTGTTTAATTAGTCTAAATGTGTTTAGTTACTACCACTGTATCTAAGGTTTCGTACGAAAGTTTTGGGCAAAAACCATATATTTAAACGTATCACTTTTATTAGAAACATTTTTTAAAAAGAATGATTTTATAATCACCACCACTTTTTTTTTTTTATGGCCAACCCCATTTATACGTTTCTAAATTTTAGTGAAAATTTTGTTAATAAATTTATACTAAGAGAAAGTCATGTGAGTGTTTCACAACTTCTGACGGTGGGCATTTATGGCCCTACTTTAGCCTTTTTTACTTCTTACGAAATATATTTCTGCTGTCATGAAGAATACTGTGCCATCAATGAACACTGTGGCGTAATATTTTCAATTTTGACGTTGATTCGGTCGAAAAGTTTGCAGTTTTTTTTCTTCATTAGCCACCAAACCTAGCCTCCTTTTGTTGGCTTCATAATAATGGAAAAAAAGTGTTCACAGAGAGTTGCTTTCTTCCAATAACTTCCAAATCAACAACAACGCACACCAAAACCTACCAGAGCAAAATTAATGCTTATTGTTCTATTTATGTAAATGAATTACATCATCTTTAATTTAAATAGTTTTTTTTTTTAATATGTTGGTTAAAGTGTATTAATTCAGCACTATGATAGACTTAATTCATAATAATCAGCACAAATAAATTTCCCATATTACACTAGACGAGATCTGTACCGGAAATAAATGACAAATAAATAAATAATTTTGTAATATTATTAAACAATGAAACTATTTGTAACATTATAACTTTATTCTTCATTAGATAATGCTAGCGATGTTTTACTATAATATCAACATCGCTAGCATATACAACATTATAAAGAGTAAATATATTGTTAATTATATGTAACATGATTAAAGTAATGCTGATGTTATATATATATATATATATAAATATTTCCTATAATATAGCAGACTTTGTATTTCTTGTCATCATTTGCTTTATATTATTCTAACAATATGTTTACATTTATGTTAAACTGGATAATAAAAGATATTAAATAATAAACCTGTTTTAAACTTCTTACAAACTATCATATATTATATTTACCACCAATTTTATTATTATCTATAATAAATTACATTTTCCCCAATTTCGACGGATTTAATTTGTTGAAATTGTGATTAAATAATGTGATTTTATTGAAATGTATAACACACTCCCAGAATAAATATCCCGGGGGTGTGGGGAACTAGGATTCGTGATTCTGCAAATAAAATACACCCAGTAAATGTCAAAGCACACTTAGTAAAATGTTACATATATTCTGAAAAGCATATACAGTAAATGGTTGCTATGACCAATCTGTTCGCTCAGGGAGTGACACAGATTGTCAATCGTCGCTCGTCGAGTAGAGTGGCCTGGCCCTCTTGCCTAGCGCACACTACTTATCGGTGATCGTTGTACGAACAAACGGCCTGGCTCTCCTGCCTAGCGCAGATGTCTTGAAACGGTGATCGCTGGATGAGTAAACGGCCTGGCTCTCTTGCCTAGCGCAGATGCTCTGAGAAGTTAGTTAAGGGCCTGCCTAGCTAGCGCCAAAACTATTAGAAGAGTTTCTAATCGCTGAGTACTTCTCTCTCTCCCCCTGATTATTCTGGTCGTGGATGGCCCCTTATATACGATTCTGAGGTGGTAGGGATGGTGTCCAGTAGGCGGGTCTAGCCGGTGAAAGTTCTCCCCTCTGTAGTGGAGTAGGAGAGTCCTAGTGTAGTGGGGGTGTGCCTCCCTAGTGAAAGGTCCACTTGGTGCAAACCTGGTGGCCGGGCGGAGAACTGTTGTTACATAAAATAATTGGGAGCATATCTTTTAAAGAAATATATTTGTTGCGAAATATTCACATGACCTTTTTTTTGTGTTGCACATTACATATTGTTATTGAAAAAATTTCCTTTAAACTTGCAATGTTTGGTAAACGTTTAACTGGGGAGTTCCGCAATTATAAATAATAAAGGTTTTTAGGGGAAGTACTACGTTGGATGGCAACGCCCTCTGTCTCAATCCTTCAACAAAGCCTGCTTAAGCAAACTTAATTTTCTTTTGTTTTATCATGAGAGCACATCAAGACTGGTTCTCCATACGTTATGGGTTTATAATCTAACAAATCAAAAACAATAAAGAATAATCAATCCATCAATAAAGTAGGAATTTATACACACACACACACACACACACACACACAAATATATATATATACATACCATAAAAACATGGTTTTCGTACTCAGGGAACTTCAAATTTCGTATTTCCGGTGAAAACTCTATTTGATACGATCACAATATTTCTACTTTTAGGAGTAAAAGGAAAATATGTAACATGTAAATCTTAAAATACTTCTACTATACTATAGGAAATCATAAATTACCATTCATACTACCAAAAACTTAATATGTAAAGAAAAAGTATTTATTTATTTAATAATCGAACTATAATCATATATTTTTAAGAAAATAATGTCATTCTTTCAATCATATAAATATAATATAGAATAATGTATAAACAAAAAATAATAATGATTATTTCAAATTTCTGTAGAAAATTATTAAAATCTAAACCATTTTATAAAAGAGAGGACTCTCTCTACATTGCGTTTTCAAGCTGTAATAATAATGAATACAACTGAAAGGTCTAAATTGTACAACGTGGTGGCTTCATCTTATGGCGAGTTTTTTATAATATTATGAGCTCTACGATCTAAAGTGATCTTTGATAACAGAAACAACGTGGATTATCAATTTATTATTTTGAAGCGGTAAAGAAATATAAGTATCCCTCCAAATGATTCAGTTTATTATTGAAAATGTTGGTGGGTGGCTCCGCAATGCTGGATAACATCCGGTATTTTATCCGTCGTAGCATGCATATTAGTTTAGTTCCTGACCGGTTTCGGATTTTCATCCATCGTCAGAGCAAATTAACAAAGTTCCTTTTAGAGAGTTTACTTCAACGAAATGTATCTGTAGGCTCACACTTGTTGGTTCACTTGAACTCGTTGAACTCTCTCTCACCAAGAACTTGGTGAATTTGCTCTGACGATGGATGAAAATCCGAAACCGGTCAGGAACAAAACTAATATGCATGCTAAGACGGATAAAATGCTGGATTCAGTTTATTGTATGAGTTTATTTGTTAATATTTTTTTTTTAATTTAAGGCGCGTCAACATAGTCATTAGCGCCCGTAGCCTTCTCAGTACACTGCCGGCCTCTTGAGTTCTCTCGCTACAGACTACACTGTCCATCACCGAACAGTGAGCTGTACAAGCTCCTAGGAAGAAAAAATCTAAGGGTAGCACTGTACTCAAACCCGGGACCCCCGCGTGGGTGTCCAACGCGCTAACCACTTAGCTAATCCCTCCCCTTTATTGTTTATTGTTTTAATGTTTATTATAGATAATGTGTGCCTTACAAAAAAAAAAAAATATAAATATATGTAATGTTAATTTTATAAATATTCACATTAGATACATTTTATTATATTTTTATTTATTATTTTGTTTCAGGTAAGTGAATAGAAATGACAAGAAATCAAGTGATATTTCTCCTCTGTGACATGAGTACACCACAATATAGAAGCAATAAAACTCTATATTGTGACATATTTGCCAGTACCAGATTCAACAGTTGACTGACAGCTTTGTGTCGTCCATCTACATGGGGAAAAATAAACTCCTTACTTTATGTGTAATGTATGTTATAACTTTATTATTTTTTTTATTTTTTTATATACACATTATTTTTATATTCTCTTTTCTTTTAAACATCTGTTTTTTACATTCTTTCACGCACTTTTTTGACATACACACTTCCCTTCTACACACTACCAGGTAAAGAAAATATTTTTTTGTTTTACTTTTTTTTATCCTTATGTTTCTCTCTCGTGCTTTCCTCTAAATATCCTGGAGCCATTTCTTTAACCATTGCATTGTTTAGTTTTCTAATGTTCTTGCTTTTGTCATTTTCTTTTAACTCTTATTATAAAACAAAGGAACATAATTTTAATCTTTTTTATGGATGTTTCTTTTCTTTCATTGTTCATTTCTCTTGTATTTATTGACATTATTATTTGCTTTAAAATAATATTTTGTATTTATTTATAAACTGTTTATAACAACTCATTACAAAAAAAACAACGAAAATTGAACAATTCTAGATACCACATAAAAGAAAGTATAAAATGAAAACTTTAATAATAATTTATGAAACTTGGTTAATAATATTGTGCTATTAGTTTTAGACTTGGTCCATTTTACTGCATTTAAGTATGTAATGATTACTGATATAAAAGAGATCTCCATCTGAGTGCTATTTCCAAAAATTTTATTATTTTGTTGAATTTTTTCCGTAGGATCTGTTTTTAAGAAAATCTGTTTTATTATAGAAATTACATTATGATTATTTCTCCCTCTATTCTTTATAAATAGGACAATTTATCAGTAAATGACTGAGATCGTTCTGTTCGTCGCTACAAAACATACAAACTAAATTACTATTCCACTTATATTTAATTCCGTTACAATACAAAATCACTGATTGTGAATTATTAACCCTCAGTTATAATAGCCCTTAGCTAATAATTCTTTTTTATTTAAACTGGTCTCGTTTAGTATATTTGAGTGTCTTCTGTCAATACTTTTCCTTCCCATGTTTTTAAAATTGGTGTTTTATTAACTTTTATTTGGGTTTCATTTAACTTTGCAGCATCTAGCTCCAACCACAGCCACTCATAATCTGTTTTAACTGAAAGATGTCTTACTTGAGAACACCAATTATTTATTTATTCGCTCGTTAAGCACATGCTTATTGTAGCAGATTTTAAGTGGCCTGTTCTTAGGCATAGACAATAATTTGAATCACCAATTTATAATTTTTTTATTTACTTTTAATATTAATTTATTGAGCCCTAGTTTTCGTCTGACTATGGAGTTGGGCGTATATCTTGGCCAATGAAACACCAACCTAAAAAGCAGAGTTAAAACATCTTCAATTTCATTAAGATAGCGTACAACCCAAACTACACTACAGTACAACAGAACAGACTCCGCCATAGAATTAAAAAGCCTTAATATATAATAAGCCAAGCATTACACTTAGTTTTATATAAAATTTGATTCACTGCGTTTGCTGGTACATTACTTTTATTAATCACTAATTTATTACAGTTATGAGTACAGCCCTGAACTAGAAAAGGGCACGCCCAAGTAGGTGTAAGAAATGGAAATCGCCAACGTTGCTGTTTACAGAAAAACTTTAAACCTTTTTTTTTATTTAACCTAGTTTTATAAAATTTAGAACGTTGTTTTTTTCAATATTGACTTCCAGAAAATTGTCTGTCTCTACAACATTCTTCCAATGCTAAAAGTTTCTTTTGGAGTTTTGACAAGTGTATCGGCAAACAAGACCTCATCCAAATAATAATATGGAGGCACCATTTTCGTGCATGATTGCTATATCCTGACACCCTTTTTCCACCAAAAATTCTTTTCTTTTATCAATAAATATCATGAAAATTAATGGCGATAAGCTGTCCACTTGCAATATTCCCTGTGTAATACGATACATATTTGTAGACAGACCGTTAACTATAGCGGAACTAGTTAACTATTGATTTCCTTTAAACTTGGTATGGTAACTCCACAGATGAAAATTTGTTACTTTTATTTGAAACATTAAAACAAAAAAAATCTGGTGTGAAGCACTCACATAACTTTCTCTTACTCCAGTTCTCAAATATAATTGACAAATTTTATAGTTAGTGTACCAAATTTAATGAAATTCGTCGAAAACTGAAAAACCTGTTTAGTAAAAGCGCACTTCCGGTTTACTATTTTCTTAAAACTCGGAATTTTTGCTACCTATTTATTTCTAATTAATTTTTTTTGGATGATAGTATTGTATAATCAATTATGATAGCACTTTAGAGAAAAACACAACCCCAATCCTCCCTTAAAAGTGCCCATAAGTGAATTTTCCCAGAGAAATGTTTTATATAAAAGTTGTAGATCTTTTGTATGTTTAGTTTATATTTAAAGTTTTAAGAAAATCGTCGGAGCCATTTTTGAGAAAATCGCGAAAAAGTGAAAAAAATCATTTAGTAAAGTAAACGCACTTCCGGTTATCCGATTTTTTCCTAACTCGGAATTTCAACAACATATTTAATTCTAATTAATATTATTTAGATAATAGAATTGTCTAATAAACTGAATTAGCACTTTAGATGAAAACCTAACCTCACCCCTTCTCCAAAAGTGCTCTTAAATGAATTTTCCCGGAGAAATGTTACAAATAAAAGTTGCAGCTGTTTGTATACGTAGTTGATATACCAAGTTTGAAAAAAAAAACCATCGAAGCCATTTTTGAGAAAATCGCAAAAAAGTAAAAAAGTACAACTAGTAAAGTGGTACTTCCTGTTGAGGAGTTTTGACAGATAACGTACTGTTAGATTCCATGATGATATCTAACCGGAATATCAAGTTTCAACTTTCTACGGTTTTTCGTTTGTGAGCTACGCTGTTCACATACATACACATAGACCATTTGCTAAAAACCACTATTTTTTTGGACTCAGAGGACTCAAAACGGACATTTCCGGTGAAAATACTATATCGTTAATTTGACACGATTAGAATTCTTCCTCTTACTAAGGAGTAAGAGGAAGTAAAAATTATTCTGGAATTTGTTACATTTCAAATTCTATAATAGTTTATTCAGTGTTATTAGAGCGCTCTACTGGGCCATAATATAATTATCACTTCTCTACCTGCAAGATTATTAGGGTGGTACTTATCCCGCCTACAACCTTTATATTTATGTAAGGGCATTGTTTGAAAACAAATTTGTCATTTTATGGATAATTGTATTAAAAGGAATAAGTGAAAGTTAAAGTGAATAAGTGGTGTGAGTGTTTCACACCAGATTTTTGCATGTGCTTTCATGTGAATCAAGCTTTTTCAAAGACCATCAGTATGTTATGGAGTGTAATCAAGGCCCATACCACTACCGAATTGATTGTCTTATAAAACGCAGCTTTGACCGCAAATAGGTAATTGAAGAAGAAATTCTTCTTTGAAAGGTGTGATCCCATTTCCCATAAACCAATTGAAAACATATGATACGTTTTTCGAAGACGTGTTTGATATATCCGCCTTCAACTGAGCTGTACAGCTTCGAATTGCTCTGGTTAAAGAATGTGATACCGTTTTGCAACATAAAAATCCGTTCGCTTATTTACTCAACACCTAGTAGAATGAGTGGCTCTACGCAAGGCTAGAGGCGGTAATACACGCTATTAGAAAGAAACCCAATAATAATAATCAGTTTTAATTTACTGCTCTAAAGCATTTCAGCATTTCAATGACTTTTTTTTTTAAATCATTTATTTCATTTGATTCATTTTCGTACAAACTCATGAATTTCTGATCTTGTTTAATTTTGTTTATTTTAAAATAACGTTATTAATTAATATAAGAATACAATTATTGAAATTTAATGGAAAATATGAATGTTACATTTGAGTTCATTAATCAAGATTTGTCCTTTCTAAATGTTGGTAGCAAGTAATGTGGCCATTCTAAGATGAATGATTCAAAATGTTGCCTTAATATTTTCATTGTAATATTCACTAAATTCGCCGGTTTTTAATATTTTCGCTTTTAATTATTATAGCGATCAAAAGAAGATGGTAAATTTTCAGATTAATTTATTTATAAATTTTGACAGTTGTACTGCATGTTGATAAATATTTCTTTTTGTATCACTTTCTCTTAATCCTTGTAATTTTTTTGTTTCCTATGTCTATGAAATGAAAATAGGATAGATCTGGACTAGACAATATTGTTATCATCTTCTTTTACAAACGCTTCCTCAGCCTTAATACTATTTTAAAAATGGTAAACACTCTTCTGCTTTCAATAGCTGTTTTCAAGATTTATTGAAGAAATAAACAAAAAATATGCATATAAATTCAAAAAGAAAATAAATATGTTATCATTTTATTAAAAATGATAGCATACAGATTAAAACATCTCTATACTAAACATATACCTCACCAGACAGCAAATGAGTTTCTTTTTAAACACAATTTTAAAACCGGTCTGGCACTTAAAATATATTATTTGTTACTAAAGGTTATACCTTAAGGGCATAGCTGGCTGCTTCTTAATTTACCACTTTAAATATATATCTCCGCAAGTATTTGCTAAAAAAAATGTACAGTTGCTATTGATATATTTGATTAATCGCTTTTATTTTTTCATTCTTTTAAATTATTTTTGTCAAATTCTTTTAAATTATATACAGTTTTATACAAATATTTTATCAAATTAATATATTTAATTATTTTGATGTCAGCTACTTAGAAATTAGTAAATTGAAATAATGTGTTAATTACACTGTAAATAATAGCTAATAATGTAATTAGTAATATGCTTTCATGTTTATCCTAATTAACTACTTCAATTAACCCACGACATAATATTTAATAAGGACATATATTCAGGATGAGCTAGGTGTGTGGAACATCACAAGAAATCGGCCACATTACGATTATATTTATATCTTTATTCCGTGAAATACTATCTTAATCATGATTTTGATTGTAGACATTGATAAAATTTAATTGATTATTCATTTTTTTCAATAAGAGAACTTTTGACGCTTAATAATTGATGGTATTAGCGCGGATAAACTATATTTGATAATTTAAGCATTGCGGAATGATCACTGCATCATTGTACTAAGTTTTCCAAAAGAACATAGAGATCGTAGAGGGACAAACAAATCATCAAGATTAGTATAACCTGTCTTCTGTATTATCCATTGATAATGGACAAGCTCCGTTGCAAATTGACGGACCACCTTATTTAATGTCATAGTTTGCCAATGAATTTGTTATAATTGCTAAAGGTTAGTTTGAAGAAATCATCTGTGACATAGTGCAATGGAGATTAGAAATTACTATGAATTGTTATCTATTTATTCTCCAGGAGCCAATATGCATATCCTTTCTAATACCATCCTCCATCGACAACATACAGCTCCACTAGTTCATCCAACCTCTAGTTTGAGAAGTAGAGAAAAGCCTCTAACCCACACTAGGCGTTCTACCATTTCAAGAATTTTCTTGGAGGCGGCCAATGATCTTTCTAGCCCAAGTCACGGCACAAAGTGATATAGTTCGAATATTAATGCAACAAATGCCAAGGTAATCACTTCACTAGAAAAAGGACATTTTCAAATCCGAAAAATATACAGTTTGCTGAAAATATACAGCTGAGGTCGTGAAAATAGTCACTTGATATCAAATGCCTAGATATCAAGAATAGATATATCAAAGAAACTCAGTAATGCCAATCGAACCCTCATGATTTTCATAGAACACATTAGATTAAAATTAGGGCTGTTATCCGAATGGCCCAGAGGTGAATGTATACTATAAAGAAATCTATGATCATCTTTTTGCTATGATTGGGCTAGTAAGTAGTTTGGCCACCACTAAGATAACCCTTGAAATGGTAGAACGCCTAGCATGGGTTGGAGGTTTTCCCTAACTCTCCAACTAGTGGTTGAATGAACTAGTAGAACAAAAATGTTGTCGAAGGAGGCTTTTCTGAAAATAGATAAGGATGGTATTGGAAATGGATGGGCGGATTAACATCTAGGAGAGAGAAGCTTTGTCTGCTGGCTTCCCCCTTTGGCCTCCCGTAGGGATGACATTTTTAGGGAATCCAGCTTCGTCAGGAATTTTCCTGCGAGCCTAAGTAATAGAAGAGAATGGAGAATGGAGAATAAATCCACTCTGAATGGTAGAAAAGAATATACCAAAAGTGTACTTGAATGGGCTGAGGATCCAGAGGTTACTGAAGCTGAATGTGTGGGCCTAAAACCAAACACTTGTAATGTATGGGCTAATTTCCCATACATCTTCAAGACAAGAACTTAGACAAACAGATGGGTGGCCAGTCAATCTTGAGAGGAATTCTCGGAATCTAGGATGTGATCCTATCTGCCATATTCATGTGTTACCCCTTTTTTGTGTCACCTCTTTTGGGCACAGTGCTTGTTATCTTAGGACACTCTGGCAAGGAAAGGCTAAGTGACATCCTCAACAGAGGGAACCTATTAAAAAAGGAATCCTTTGTGGGATTAGCGACCAGTGTCTCTAAGATGAGCGTAAAAATGGAAGGGATCGCAGAAGACTTCTCTGGAGAATCCTCCCAGGAAGGAGATAGGCTAACTGAAACAGTCACTTTTACCGGTAAAAGTCTAAGGCCTGCAACATCTGAGGAAAAATAGGCTTCATCTGTTGACAGGTTTCTCAAGGTCCATATAGTCTTAAGAGGCACCAGAAAAAGTTAAGATCAAGATCGCGATAGCGCCCCAGATATTATGAAAGACGGAGGAGGCTTGATAAACTTCTGATGAACGGCGACATTATCATCCAGAGAAGGTTTAAAAGCCGTGCACTACTAGGTACTGGGGCAAGAGATATCCTCTCTGGAACATGCCCAGATTTTGAAATTTATTGAAAAAAAAAATGACCTGAATGGATGCTTCGATTATCAGGTCTCATCCTGGCAGGAAGGTACGATAGATCTTTAAGAACTATATCGCTCATAAAAAAAAAATTAAAAAAAGTTATTAAGTGTACAATAAACTAGCGCAATGGTCAAGTTCCTAAGGTCTTGAGGTTTTAAACCGACTAAAGACTGAGGGTAATCATTCAGCTTGCGAATGAGAAGTCCCTCTCCACTAACTGCCAACACAGATATTTCTTTATAGCCAAGTGAACTTTTTAAACCAGGCGACAGTGATCTTTTTTGTGTATATATAGAAAGCACAGACAAGATTGGCGAAGATGTAGCGAGATTGAACCCAATGAACTTGGACATCTTCCACCCTAATATTGAAAATGATGTTATTGAAATGCTCAAGATAGGCAAACAATAATAAATAACAGTCTTACTCAAAAGCGGCATGAGTGCAAACGCCTTACTGCAATCCTAGAAATTGAAATCAGTTAAATTTTGTCGTCTATATTCCTAGGATTCTGATACGGAGACAAGAGGGTAATTCGCAATGTAGACCACGTAGTGGAATCCCACATTTTCCTATAGTTATTAAATCCAGCAAAAGAAGCACTAATTTAGCCCCAATGGAACATAGGCAAGCAAACTGGATTGCATTTCAGAGGGCTTTCTCTTATAATCCCTAAATTAGGGACTCTCCCATCTACGACGGTTGAATTAATGCTGCTATTTAAATAGCTATACGTATAAATAAGGCTATTAAAAATATCAATAGTAAACGCTCGTGGGACGGGAAATGTATCCAGAGGATATTAAAACGAATAGGTTTTAGATTTTGAAAACCTAAGCCAAGAAAAAAATTTTTTGTTGAATTTGAATTCGCTAAATAATGTTGCAATTTGATGGACACATTTTTGAATTTGTTAAATGGGTTAAACATAATTGATTAAAGGTTTAATCAATCGAACATGCTATGGAACAGTTGTGGGAGCATTTTCCATTAGAGGGTTAGAATTGAAAGAAGAAGATTGAATTTTATATATCTTAACCAGGCTCTTCCACCGACAGTTGTTCCGGCTAATTTCCTCACAGCCCAAACAATCAGTCATGAGATGTATGAGTGTTTCCTCCTCCCTATAAAAGTGTAAATTTTCTATAAGTTGAGCGGTTGGTCGAACCCTACTGTTTAACTTCAACGTCCACAATTTGAGTATACTGCATTTTAGACTTTCGTGTACTAGTCTTGATCATCTGTTACGGATTTGAATGGTATTTCATTAAGATCCACTCCTTTCGATTTTATACAAAAGAGCTCTATTGAAATGTTTATTTCAATATAGTAAACCAATTCTGCAGCGGGACGAGGTTTTTTAATAAATTTGACGTCAGGCAAGGCGAGAGCAACGTTACTTTATGGATGCATGTTCTCATGTTTGGCCCACTTTTCTCATATGCTGAAGTGTATTAAGTAAATTAGAAATGTTCAAAACTAGATATGAAAATGGCAGAACCCTCAACGTAAGAGCAAAGAAGCGTAATTGGATAGATGTATTAATACGAGTATATATGCTACACTTCATGCCAACTATCATTGTTGATTCATTAGTGCCTATAGAAGTCAATTACTGAAAAACGATCGGAACAAACTTTTAAGAATCAATAAATTAACTATTAAGCTACAATTTTCTAGAAACTAGTTCTGACTGACTGTGATTCCTCTTGATACTGACTTTTTATCTGTTATTGTAAACATTTTTGACAATTTAAGAGTAACTCTAGCATTAGACATATGTTTATTTTTTGGAAAAATCAATCTAACTTTATTCTACTTTAAAATTTCTTCATCTTACTTGATATTCCAATTACTTGTAAATACTAAGTTCAATAAGAAAGTAGTAAGGATGTAAACACTTTTTTTACTTTATTTATACCGGACCACTATTTACAAATTTAATAACACATTTACTATCCTTCTTTACTTGTATCGTATACGATTTATGGTGAGACAGAAAAAATATGGCAGGTAGCGGCTACTGAACGGGTCTTAATTATTATGGCCAGCATTATTTATGAGTAGAGAAGAAACAAACCGGGTGCTGTACTTACTACACACAAACACACACACACACACGAGATCAGCTTACTATCTCTCTTCTCTGACTTGACTACTATACTTACCAACCAACGGGAACTTAATTTGCCGTTATTATTATTTTATTTGCTGACAAATCATCATCACTTTTTTTGTTACATTTTATATTAAACAAATATCTACTTTTATCCCATTTAAAACAAAAAAAATTTGGAGCATCAACTGCCGATGAAATATTTATTACTGAATAGTTTCTTTTGTTAAGAATTGTTATATTTTATTGTATTAATATTATTATAAGCGAAAAATATATCTGAACACATATTTAATAAGATATAAACATGTTTGGTCACAATTTAGGAAAACATTCAGTATAGAATGCTAGAAATCGTCTAGAAGAAGCTATGGCGTCTGCAGATTTTGTGGATAGATGGAAGACACTCCATTACTCTTACGGATAAGACATTAATCGTCCGGATAGAGACGATTCAGAGCTTGGCTGAACACCAGGTATCGGAACCGTATAAATCTTCCCCAAAAAAACTTTCCAGAACATTAAATTACTAAAAGAAAAAGTGCTGCAAGTGGTGCTTTAATTTGAAAGCATCCTCAGCTAGCACAATGCAGCACATCCTTTTCGAAAAGCATGAGTTAATAGACAGTGATGCTGTATTAAGTTAAAATCAAATTTCAGTGACCAACTATCAATAAATTAAGAATTATAATCATTTGTTTTATAAAATCTTGGCACCCTGAGAATCTTAGTTATTAATGTTGTAAAATGGATGTTGTGGTTCGGTCACTAAAAAGTTTTTGCAGGCTGACTGTTGGTAATTGTGGAATTGATTAATAATTTTATTTGGTAAATATTTTTGAATGTCTAATTTTAAATTATGAAGTTTTTTATTACACAAATTTATATTGTGAGTGCTCATTGAGTGACCGTACCTCAACATCCATTTTACAATATCAAATACAGCGTTCGTAAAGAACATCAAAACATTAGTTAATAATTTTTAGTAAAATCTGAATAACTGAATGGCAACCCAAAACCTCGTTAATTCAGATGTACGTATTACTCGATCTTTAATAAATAGTTACTTATATTCATTTAATTATATACTATCCACACCTCCTAATCATTTTCAAGTAAATATTTAAAGAAAATAAATAATAATAATAATATACTTTATTTATATAAAGTAAGACATATACAATTAGTCTTATATACAAAAGAAAGAAAGAAAATAAGTATATAAGGCGTGGATAAGTTATCCGTCTGCCAGAGGTTAATTTTTAATCAATTATTGTGAAGAACGTATAAAAAGGAAAATAAAAACCAAAAAACAAAAAAGTAGAAAAATAAACAGATAAAATAACTAAATATAAGAAAATTAGAAAAATTAGAAATTGAAATAATGCCAAGCGTGTCGTGCATAATTAAGAAGGGATTGGCAAGAAGATGAATTTAGGAGGGATATTAAATGAGATCTGGATAATTTCTTACATCCAAAATAAAGTAATCTAAGTTCTAGAAGAATAGTACATTCCGCAATGAAATGAAAGACGTCTTTTTTGGACCGAAAGTTACACAGAGGACAGACTTCCACATCTCTTTCTAGGAAAGGACATTAATTTAAATAGAGCCGCTCACACCTTAGTTTAAGTAACCAACGAAGTTAGGTTAAAAAGAGACCACAATGATTTGAATCTGAAAAGCTGAAAAAACGGAAGAGTGAAAGTGAACTGAAGAGAAGAAAATAAATAATAATAATAATAATAATAATAATAATAATAAAATAATAATTTATGATACAGATCTAAAATATCTGTGAGAGATTTCATTTTTCCTGCTCATAATGAAAAAGTTTTTGGTAAAGTTTTCAAAGGAAATTCATTAGTCCCTAAATAACTTTCCCTCTAAATCACCTGTATCTTGCTGAAACTGTTGCCTGTCGGTACTCCCTACTTTAGCTCTGTCTCTACTACAGTAGTGTTAGGTCTTAGAATTTATTACTTGAATTTCACCGGTACAATTGAAAAAGAAAATATATAAAAACTTCTAACTTTTTCATTGTTTTATCCTTTATGCGAAAAAGTATTTCTAAGGATATTTTCTCCTATTTTTCTCAAAATTTTAAACATTTTAGTTTGTAGATTCGTTTCAAGAATTGCTCACTAGCCAAGTATGAAATAGAAAAATTGTAATAAATTTATATTTCATGGTTTTCTTCTGAAAATGTCTTCCCCCATTCCATACAATTTTACATACACATTATTTAAGTTAAAAGGAGAGCTTTAGATCATTATAATAGAAGAATTTATTTCAAAGGGGGACTATGATTTGTATTATAACTGAGACGGCTCCATATCTTCATTAATTTTAGTATTGCGCGGCAACATACGAGGTTCCATCTTCAACAACCCTTTAATCTAACCTTTTATCCTCGGAAAATTGGTACAGAAAGTTCAATGCTACCATAATTGAAAATATAATCCTCACACTTCGCTGCATTAATTTTGTTCCGCTCATATGTAACCTAAATCAGTCAATAGATATATCATTATAGGTTTTTACTACTTTAGAATGGAACTAAGTGGACGATTTCGACAAATTAAAAGAATGTTAGACCTAATATATCTAAAATCTGCCTGACAACAAAATTTTATATTCACATCTATTTCAAAACTCAATTAGTGTGCACGATGATAATATATATGTTGCTTTTTTTAAAAAAGATATTATTATTCCCGAACACTGTGTTTAACATCAAAGTCACGTTTCTGCTACCACTTAATCCAATAATAAACTATTAATTTTTTTTTTTTAATTTTTTTTAAATACAATTTTTTTAAGATTAGTGCTGCGATGAGATCTAATGAGAATAATTCTGTTGAGGATGTTATTAAATTATTTTTTTATTTTAAATATTTTCTATATTTTATATTAACAAAAAAAAAAGATATAGATATGTTTAATTATACGTAAATTCTTATATATTAAACATATTGAAGATAATGAAAGTAATAATTGCTTTGTAGTAGCTCATAATGTGTTATGTGATGATGTATAATTCAAATATTAAATTTATTAAATAATAATATGTAATACATGTGATATTATATTTAAGTGAATGATGCAGAAGGACAGGAGGAAAATAATATAACGGACGATCTTAGTAGATATATCTCTCATTATAGATTCAAATAGCGGTATCTCCAACTATGTTGTCTCGATAGTGTAGGCAGTCTCCCTCCATCAATATCTTCAACCAAGTCCAATGACCGGCTAAATAAATAAATATAAAAATTAAGATTAAAAGTTATGAATAAGGTATCTTATAAAGGAAGTAAGAGGTTTGGGATAGTCCAAGAAAGAAAGTCTAATTGTGGGTTGATATGTGGGTTGAGTGTGAAGACTAGTCAAAAGGTCGTGTGTTGGATTTTTTTTTTTTTTTTTATTGTTGTTGAAGATAATGTCATCCTTTAGAGATACAATTAAAATTATCTAGTCCAACCTCTTTCTAAAATGTCTTGAACTCTATTCGTTGATAATAAAATTATCTTTTTTGTAAGATTTCATCGCGTAAGTTTGAATAAAGCACTATGACAACTGAATGCTTTTAAATTTTGCATAACTTTCGGTATATTATCTAAGTTGAATAAGTTATGTTTTTTTTTAATTTAACTATTTATTATCTATATATATTACTTCAGTAGTATGTAGCCCTTTTTATATTGAAAACCTTAATAGATCCGCGTATATCCGGTTTAATCTTTGGATTGAATTTTTTGTCTACAGTTTGTAGAACACTTTTTTTTTCTTTTTTTTTTTGAATATGTATGTAGTTTTATCATTTAATAATTGAAAATTAAATATGGGAAAACAATATCGTGGGTAATATAGGAACTACGCCCGATTTATGTCGGATCTATGTCGGCTCTCATTTCAACAGTTCACTTGTTTATTTGCAGTCTAGGAAAAAAATTGGCTGGGTGCAGTTGTGGGATCAGTTAGTTGGCATAGTTTACATTTTGCTACTACAATTTGTCTTGAAGTGTAGGCACAACCTGGTGAGTTGTGTGACTTGCTTCCATGCTTCCCTTATTGGACGTTCACCTGCTTCATTCCAAGTGTAACATTAGTTTGTTAAGTACCTGAAATGAATCCATATGCTTGCTAGTATATAAAGTCCGCGTTTGATTTTCAATTGTATACAGTGTTGTCAGTTCGTTAATATTTTGTACGACAGGTATTATTTCTGCCAGGAAGCATGCTGCCTTTAATATGATCTATAATATTTGCCTAGTTTTAGTGCAGTTAGTCTCTTTGTAACTTTTTTTTTGTAGATTACAGCGCCTCTCAAGTTACACTGGGAATGCATAGAGCATTTTTAGTACAATCGCACCATCATAAATGACTTCAGATTTGAAATTTAAATGATTTATTGGTTCACTTAAGCTGTTAATAAGTTGTAGTGTCCGTGTGTAAGCTTTTAGAGAGATTTTCATTTCAATAAACGAAGAGGTCCATTAACTCGGCCAATAAAAGAAGCCAGGCCCCACTTATTTTGTAATTTGAAGGTCTTACATTGTAGAGATGATCCAGCGATGTACTAAAACATCCTTGACATAAGTAATTGTTTAGAATAAATAAATTCTTATCTCCTGCAGATTTGAAATAGCATCCTATTATGTGAAAGAAAGTGGTATAGTTTTCCAGTTTCCCACACTATCTTTATTGATGTTTTCGATTACTAAATAAAATTTAATCTAAAACGTGATTTGCTTTGCTCTTAACACCAGAGAAAAGTAAAAAAAAGGTTTCATTTACATATAATACTTATTTAATAATTTACATATAATACGATGGATATTTAATAGATGTTTTTTGTTGTTTTTTTGTATTTTTTTTTTTTTATTATTGAGAAATTTTCCTTTGGATAGAAATTGAGTGAATATTATTAATGTATGATATGTATATTGAAGAGATGGTATGAGTGTGTGAACTGTGGCGACGGCGGCAGGTCCGTTTGTGAGGTAAGTTTAATGAGAGATTTGTGTTCCCACGTGTACCCCGAGGGCCAACCCTCCAGTGTCCTAGCATCTCATACTATTTCACTCTTTTCACTTATATTATCTCAGTCGCTCTGTCGTGGGAAAGGATAGCAAAGGTCACTCCTAAAGCTTTCTCGCTCTTCGTCGATCAATCCACGTTCTTTATACTTTCCCCCACTATCTAACCTTCTCACTCTATCACATATATACAACATGCATGTATGTATAACTTAGCCGGATCTAATATATCTAACCTATCTTACTTTATATATTAATTACATATATAAAAGCTTAAGTATTCATCCCTGCGAGTTTTTCTATTAAAACAACTAAAAAAGGGAGCTCCTTCTCCTTTGTAACAGCATGAGGCTCCTTCTCCATTTTTTCGGCATGAAAATCTCTACAGAGCATTTCTCCACAGGGGGCATTCCTCCACTACTTACTCTCGATCCTGACCAACTTGCCACCCTTTTGGGAAGTCCCGCGCTTCTACCATCGCTGCAGACTGTACACTGCAAACTTCAATATTCCATCATCCAATTTTTTTCCGCTCTAGAATCTTATAAAACTCTTAGGCATTTATGGTCAGCCATACGTAAATGACCTGACCCATCAATGTTATTCAAAAGATTTAATGTTCTCCATTGTGATCCATCACCTTGTATGAAAAGATTTCTTTATACTCTTCACCCTTTAAGATCAGATCAATATTTTTTTTCTTAAAAAAAAGGAGCAATACATTATCTGAGAGTTTCGGTTCTCAATCTGGCCCAGTTCCTTATATGAAGATTTCTTAGCCTACAGCCTTCTTAGCTACAGATCACTCTTCAAGGATCACACGAAAAACTTGTTTTCTTTCAAATAGTAAAAGTACCTTTTCACTTTTCTGTTTGGGATTCTCAGTTTCAAGGGACCGATTGGAAGTATTGGTTTAAAAGTCTTGAAATGATTGTTTTTCCTTCATCTTGATTCTTTCAGTTGGTTACCGCTAGCCGTTTCTTTTTTTTTTTTGTTCTCTTGGCAAATTCATCACTAGAGGGAGCAGTTCAGTGGTGTGGTTCATGAGCATAGACTTGAAAATGGGTGGTTTGAGGCACATATATATCTGCCAAATTTATATGGGAAAAAAATAAAGTATGAAGATGATAATAACCATGGCAGTCGATGCGCCCTTTCCAAAAAAAATAAACTGACATAAAGTATATACCTTTCGCCCCGTCCACGACAATTAGTTTGTTAGTTGGAAGTTAAGCCCGCCTGAAAGGTAGGCATTACTTAACTTTTTAAGAGAATTGCCGCGATTTTCCCACACAAACATTCATATAGCCAACATTTACACCCTTTTACTTTAGGGCTCGCAGACAGATTCTTAAGGTGTACAAATAAGCTACTTTACAATTCCCAAAGGCAAACCCTAACATCAACACCACAAACATTTACTCATCATAAACATATTTAAGCACTGGTACACTTTACAGATGATCTCATGCAGTATAAAATATGGAAAGAAGTAGTTCTTCTAGATCGCATTGGACTTACAGCCCCACGTTCCAAATATCTGCATCTAAGATAATGAAGCAACTAACCTGCTCAGAAAGAACTCATTCAATTGAACATTCCGGCGCGGCGGAAGCATCTCCCTAAAGTAGTCAAAGATTACTTGATTATTTTCAAATGGTGGCATATTTGAAGTTAGACGAGATACTATTATTAATTTTAGGCGATTATATTTAGATATTAATTTGAAAAGAAAAAAAACAAACAAAAGAAATGTTCATTAAAAAATTGTTATTTAGTGGGGCAGTTTTGTTTTGAAAGCCAATGCGTGTCTAGTGTATAATTTCAAGCCCCACCTTCTCTATTCTTATTGGTCTAGCTCTCTCAAATATAGCACACAGTTGTTTGTCTAGATAGATATTATTTTATAAGTTGGTAGGGAGAAGTTACTTTTGATATGATAGTGACGAAACTTGAGGAAAATATTGAATGGTAGGGATTTGATTAAACTCTTGCTTACAAAGGTAGTCTTTAATCTGAAATTTTAGAGTTGCGGAATAGCTTAAAGCAAAAGTTTTTTGTTACGTCAATTTAACAAAAAATGTAATAGATACTTGTAAAAATAAAATATAAAACAACAAAAACTTTTCATAACTTTACATACTAATTAGAACCTATCATTTAGGTTTATTAAATTTCTTATTAAATTTACCAAATTATTCAAAATATTTACATTACAAGTATTTATTACCATTCCTTTGTTAACCAGACTTCAGTATTAGCATTACAAGTTATTTTCCGTTCTAATGATACTCTTTACCACGTTACACCTCTACATACTTCACTCATTTCCTCCCATCATCTTCTTAGTCTACCTCCCTTTCCTGATCACTTCCATACATCTAGTCACTTTTCTCGTCCATCTGTGATCAGCAGTTCGAACTGTGTGGCCAGCCCATTTCCATTTCTTCTCAATAATCTTCCTTCCTATATCTTTCATACCTGTTTTCTCTTAACTATTATTTTTGCTACTTCTTCATGCTTCTCTTCATATGTCTCACGGTCCTTTTTAACTTTGTTAGATTATACTGAGTTACTCGCCATGTGTCGCAAGTATATGTTGAATAATTTCCGATATTTATTATATCTCCTAGTCTTCGACCAATTAATTTAGTTATTCCTTCCTCTATATCTATCATCTGACCTAATAAATAATCCTTTTACTTCTTCTATATGTATATCCCTTTAATTGTAGCGCTGATAAATTTGATTATTTAACCTAAGAGCTTAGTTTACTTCGGACTTATTTTCTCTTCTCGCTCATTAGATCATTCGTCATATTTATGATTTCAGCTTGAGATTATCCAATTAGAACAATATCATCCACAAATTTCATTACATATAGTATTTTCCATTCTCATTTATATCCATAACAATACCAACATTTCCTGTAGCCTTGTCCTAAATGCACACCCTGATACAACACCTTGTCGAAGACCTATTCTCAATTTAATATCATTGCTTTTATTGAGTATAAAGCGTTTTTTTTTTCTTTTTTTACTATTTAATTTATATTCAAATAAAATTTTGGTTCGATATCATCATTTTATAAAAACTCTGAAATGAAAAAGAATAGATGCTGCCGTTTATAAATAGACAAGCTTTCCATAGAGCAGCTTAAAGATGGACAGTCGTTGCCAATTCTTCTAAATATTACTTATTTCAATAATAATGTTTTCTTTGCCCTCTAGATAGTTTCAGGAAACGTTGATATTTCTTTGGAATCTTCGAAAGTTGAAGAAGTTACCCAATCATATTCAAGCTTATTGTGATTGAAGAAAAGCTGGAAAACATCAGAAATTTTTCTTCTGTAAAAGCTTGCTTCATTTTATGGTCATCAACCAGTTTTCCAGTGTTTGCCAATTTTCTGGAAGTCTTGATAAACAATGTGATATCATAGACTTGCAAAGAGCAAAATCAGTGTGCTCACTCAGTACTTGTTTATCAAAGCATTCTAAGAATGGACGAACTCCCAAAACTGGTAACGATCACAAAATGAAGCAGGCTATAGCGAAAAAATTCAAGCTCTGATATTCAAGCTTGTACTAACTAACTAGAGCCTAGTGAAATAATAAAATTTTACTATCCTGACAATCTCTATTAGAGATTCCACAATAACCCAAATATTTATAAAGAATTGAGCCACTTTTGCAGCTGATTAGATTTTTTCTGCAACCATATTAAATTGGTTCCTAAACTTTATGAATATAAAAAATATGAATAATGAATAGATTTTATTTCAACTCAAATACTCCCTCTCTCTATGACCTGTTCGGTTAGTAGGAGGATAATTGTATCTAGAATTTGTTTTCTCGTATTCCCGCCAGATGTCGGACTAATTAGAGTAGAGTAATGTTACATTTACACACTCGTGAGCCACTGATTTTAGTGGAATAATCGTAACATTATTCAACTGATGTAGAAAAGAATTGGTTTTGATTGTTATAAAGAAGTGATGGAAGATTTAATCTCAAACAATCATTTAAGTTTAATTTAGGATTATTATATTATATGAGCTACTTGGCAGTCTACAAACAGTCACATTTAGATAGTTCTTTATCATAGTAACCAATAAGTTAATTGTAATAAAATTATAGCAATTCACCACCATCTGTGTATATTTTGGCCAACTAAAGATATAGTAAAAAATCCAAATTTAGAAGAAAATCTGTAATAATTACAATTGTAATTATTATAATTAGAGGAAATCTCTGTTGTGTTTCATACCAGATTTTTGTTATATACATTTAGAAAATAATGTTTTGTAAACAGTCATACAAACTGTCTAGTGATTTTAATTCCTTTACAATCTAAGTTAGGAAAACATTGTAGCTTGCTTAATTTCATTTTAATTCAAGTTACATAAATAATAATAGTAAATCATATGAAGATTTTAAAACTATTAAATTATCTGCCAGTTTAACTATGTAGAAGATATTTTATAAGACTTGAACTTCCAATAAAGTGACAAAAACGCAATATGTATTCATATCGTTGATTAAATATTAATCAAGGTTGGCTCAAGGCATACAACAAAGACACAACTGCTAGGTTCTTACATCTCGTGTAATAAACAAGGAAAATAGAAAAGAAATATAGTAGATAGGTAAAGTAGATAATATAAACAGTGGCTTTCTATGTCAGTTTTAGGGCATTATAGCTTATATTAATATTATAGTAAGCGTATTCTTTATTAATTGCTCTATATTAAATTCTTCTTTTATAATAATAATAATTATTATTATTAACTTATGTTCAAGAAATTTTCATTCTATTACAAGTGTTTTCCGAAATTTTCTTATATTCAATTTCTTGTACAAAATTTTACTGAAGCATTATAGTATTATATACCGAAAAGCTCAGTGGGGCCGTAACTTTTCATAGTTGCAGAATTTGTCCAAAACATTTTTTGTTCATTTTGTAATTGGATGCAATGTTGTATATTGTACAGTATAGTTTATTGTTTTAAGAAGAATCAGCCATTATTACATTTATAAGTTTGTTTTGTTTTCTTCCGCCATGACTTGCATTATTCAGCCATACTATGCCGCGCGGCTTAGTATAAAAAGGCTGCGCTGACGACTGCTGTTATTAGTTTAGTTGGATATCCAGGGGGCACCTGAGAACAATCTCAGACACTAACAACTTCACCCCCCCCCCCCACACACACACAACTTTTTCCACATAATATGACTCCATTCAAAACTTCTGACGTTAATATGTTTGAAAATAGAGATAGGGGCTGTATGGTTTATTTTGTTTCGAATATAATGTAGGATCACCGAAATTGGTCACCATCATCTTGCATATTGTAATGAGTTATGTTTTCTTCTCATTTGATAGACATGTTTAAATAAAAATAATGTTGACAAAACATTATCATCAAAAAATTTACCAATATAATATTGGTTAATATTTGTTGTATTTAATACAAATAATTATATTATTTAACAGTAGGAATATACATAACTTTTGTATGGGACCTTACGCTTCCTACAGCCGGCCCTCTTGTTAATTTGCTAAATTGTATAAGTTTTACAAACATTTTTTGAATAACATACTTTTATAAATTAGGCTAATTTTATCAAATTAATACGTAGTATAAATATTTCATTGATATATTTTAGTAGTTAAAGTAAATAAAAAAAAATCTGATGTGAAACACTCACATGACTTTCTCTTACTCGAAATTTACATAGTTACACAGTCTATAGTTTTTGTGAACTCTAATATATAACGCTTCTTCTTATTATAATTTATTTGTTTAATTGAACTAATAATTAGTTTGATTCCTTTTTTTTATGTTGTTGCGAGAAACTAGATTTTGATTGAATAGCCTAGCTCTTGCGCAGAGTTTTGTACTCTTTCAATACTTTGTGGACTGCGCCACATACATAAAATTAAGGACAATATAATAAATAGCTAAAAACTCCAGGTTTTTCTACTTAATATTCTGCATTCATTGGAGAAATTTTTATGGATATTTAATACTAATTTTAAGCATAAACGGCCTAATACAAAATGGCGGACTTACATGGAATTTCCACCTAATTCTCTTTTGCCTTCTTTTTCAACAACGGAATGAAAATTTTGAATTTTTACTTTTTAGCTCATATTAATTTTATAAAACAATAAATATTATGTTAGAAATAACTTAAATTTTTAGCATTTTTTTTAATAAAAAAATTTTTATTGCACAATTTGATAATTTATAAAATACCTATGAAGGGAAAATTAGTAAAAAAAATACTAAATTAGATTTTTCCTAGAAATAATTAACCAATCACAATGTAGAACAAAAGGTGTGAAATGTGGGCGTGTATGTTTAGTACTACTAATAATACTAATTAGTATTATTTGGATGATAGAACTGTGTAATAACTGAAATAACACTTTAGAAGCCCTCCTCATAAGTGCCCTTAAATGAATTTTACCCGGAGATATATTTCAAATAAAAGTTGTAGATCTTTGTATGTCTAGTTGTTATACCAAGATTAAAGAAAATCGTTGGAGCCATTTTTTGAGAAAATCACAATATACTGGAAAATAATATTCAGTACAATGGCGTTTCCGGTTAATGGATTTCGCGCGAAATCTTCATGTCTGATGCCGGTGGTACTATCTAAAAGGAATACTCCTGCAACTTTTCGTTTTTGAGATATTCTTTTCACACAGACCGATACACACATTTAGACCATTTTCTAAAAACCCCTTTTTTTGGACTCAGTGGACCTCAAAACATCCATGTCCGATGAAAACTCAATTTCGAAAATCTGGCACAATTCGCAATACTTTCCTCTTACTATTATAGTAAAAAAATTGAAGAATACGTAATGCATAACAAACTATGCTGAAATACAATATGAGTGAAGGTGGATGACTGGATGGTGTAAATCCAGCAAGCCGAAAAGTGGTATAGCTAATTAGTGAATGTCTGGCTACTACAAGCAGATTACCGCCTCCATGGTCGTAATTTAGTTATATTATTAGTAGCCTACCTACTACTTACTATCTCCGCCGCCTTTCTAATAAAACAGTTATTGTTATATTAATTTATTTTATGTAAAATAGTATACCCCTGGTTAATTTTTTTACTTTCTCTAACTGCTGTTAGAGAGGAAGTATTGTGATCGTGTCAGATTTTCGAAATTGTGTTTTCACCGGAAATGAGATCCACTGAGTCCAGAAAAGTGGTTTTTAGAAAATGGTCTATATGTATGTGTGTCTGTGTGTGAAAAGAATCTCTCAAAAACGAAAAGTTGCAGGAAACTCGAACTTGGTATTCCATTTAGGTCCTACCACACTGCATTAGACACAAAGATTTCAGACAAAATCCATCAACCGAAAGTGCCACTTTACCGAATGGTTTTTTTTTTTTTTCCAGTTTGTTGCGATTTGAAGTACTGAACTAGTTGAAATTTGTGAAATTGAACTAGCTCTGCTGTAGCGTCATGCCCTGTACTCTGCCGTCAATGACAAAGGTAGTTAATAAGCCATGTGTTAATTAATGTTGTAGTTTTTTTTAAAATTGCAATGTTGTTAATTATATAGCTTATTTCATACTACTATTATGTCTTGACGAGTAAGAGGGACGCGACGATGAGCGCAGAAGGGCGCCGTCACTGGTGCAGATCTTGGTGGTAGTAAAAATTTCCTTTCGGCTCCAACGATTTTCTTTAAACTTGATATATGAACAGGTACAAAGAACTTTTATTTGTAACATTGCTCCGGGAAAATTCATTTAAGGGTACTTTTAGGGGAGAGATGGGGGTCTTCTCTAATG
>JAAEAF010008243.1:0-71539 GCA_011037195.1 Triatoma infestans | reverse complement strand
TGTTAGGTCGCGGCCCCCATTGATGGATTAACTTTGCCTCGCCCTTTATTGCTTTTTTATTTACTCTGTTGTTAACTTGTCTAATCCTCGCTATTTCTAAATTCTTTACTTTTTCTTTCTTCATCGCCCGCATATTTCCCAGGCCTCCCCGCCTATTACCTCTCTCTCTCTCTTGGTGGTGGGATGGCGGCGCCTTTTATCTCTCCTGTTCGCGCCTAACGTTTACTTCCCCACACTCCATAACCCTTCCTTTCTATAAAACCTTTTTCACTTTTCGTCCAGCTCTCGCCTGTGCAACTTGTACTTCCGCTTCTTTCTAAGCAGTTAGTCGTGAGTGTAAAATTCGCCTTATATTGATTCGCCGTATTCGCGCCTTTCGATAACGAATTAATATTCGTTATCTTCTTGAGATACAAGTCGCGTCTTTCCTCGCCAACCTCTGGAGAATCAGTCACCTTCCACGCCTGGGCTCTTCTAACACCACCAGCCGTTATCAACAACAGCGTCATCAGCTTACACGGAGCACTCTCACTCCCTTCCTTTCACCTGAGATCCTTTCTTTCCCACACACACACACACGCCCACACAAATACACGTACACGCCACAGCTTCCTCGACCGTTCACCTATCATCGCAGCGTCGCCGCTTGCGCATTCAGCTTCACCACTCTCCAGGTAAGTCGCAGCTTCTTCCTTTGCATCTCCTTTTTATTTTAATTTTATTTATTTTATTTTTTTTGTATTTCACTTCTTGGCGTACGTTCGCCCTCGCTCCTTGGGTGTCTGCCGCTCCGCCAGGGACAATATTTTGGACATATTTATATAATTTTTAATGAAATTTATCTTTACTAGGAGTTTTATGAGTGTACTATATTAATTAATTAAAGAATGCCACTTTGAGAAGTATATCCGATTAATTAGGATTTGATCCATGTTACTTTGGCTGACACTTAGTAATGAAATAAATATTCTTCCCAAATTTTGACATCAATTAGATTAAAAATCTTGGTAGTTTTAAACTTACCAAGTTTACTAATTATTTTAGCGAATTGTCTGATATCGTCAAAAAAATATATATATAAACCTTCAGGCACGGAATTCCAATATATCTGGTCTGGCTCTTTATCTACAGATTCACTGACCGCCAAATCTATCTTCTCTATTCTTTTAAATTACAAAAAGTCCGCCTTGAAGGAGAATCTTCTAAATGTAACTAATCTCTCTTTCGTAAGTCACATAAACTTGATATGTTCTTCCCTCATCTCATTAGCCTTATTGAATCACAGTTTAAAATAATTGGCTCATATATCTTTAACGATAAAAATTCTTCCACGGTAGATTGAGATATATCAGAGAGTTCAATTTTTCTTTCTATCAATTTTTTACCGAATCAAAATTTTTCTTTAGCAGATGCTAGATTGAAAACATGAGATTAGAACCAATTATTTTTATTCTTAATTCGACAACAAATAGTAAGCATTCATTTCAAAGTCTAGTGATACATTTATCGACTGAAAATCACATTTATTTCAGTTCAATAATTAATTCCAAATCTAAAAAATTTCGTCAACAGGATTAATGTTAAGACAAGGGTTTATGTGAGTGTTATAATTTACTAAAATTCCCAAACTCAACCGGACCTAAGTAAATATTGTTTTTTTCCAGTTTTTACCGACCGCATTGATTTTCCTCATGTAAACTGATAACCTTATATATCTAAATTAATTTCAAATGATCAAATGAATTCCAGTGATTTTACGCATGGTTATTGTAAAAAGGACCGACGAACAGAAAATCTTTTTAGGAATATTATTTATCAGCGAAAAAATGTTTTAAATCGAGATAAATTGTAATGGACAGAAAAAATTCATCTTTATTTTTGGTCAATGTAATTTCGTTTCAGAAAAAAAAAACAAAAAACGTTATCTTTGTTGCCATTTATAGGTGGCATAAAACCATAATTAAATAATTAACTTATAATACCACAAATGGTACTTTATTACAACGATTTGCTAACTTCGGCTAATTTTGAACATGCTTTTGTGATTCACAAACATGATAATTAATGACCAATAAAGAACATTGGGCAATTTATTATTATTATTATTCGTTTGTGGTGTAATGGAATCAGATATTAGATGTAATGGAATCGTTTGATGTGTGATTCCTGGAGTAGCAGATGTCTTGAAGAGGGTGGAAGTTAGTTTTGAGAGATTTGGAAGTTAGTGCTTGAATTATTAAACGGTTTTTTATATAAAAATGAACTGTATTTTAACAATAATTTAAACGTGATAAATGGTAATTAATAACTATAATAAAATACTTAATAATAAATAGAAGATAAATAGCTGATAATTTAGAATGGTTAAAATAACGAACTAAAGTGCACAACTACGAGAATGATAAGTTGAATATAACTGTGAATTGCCGCTCGTGTATAGTTTGGTCGTAGATGATATAATAATCCTCGTCGTATATCATAGAGTTTATATATATAGTTGTTCACACTCACACCAAGATATCTGTCTTAGTGTGCGGCCTTCGTAGTTTTCTGACCTTATTTTGTGGCCATACATATCGCGGTGCCTGCCTTTTGATGTGAGAATTGATGAAAAGGCTTTGTTGTTTGTTTGGTTGACCGCGGCTGTCGGCGGCCAACAGTGTTACTGTTTTCACCTTTTGTAAATTATTTTTTTGGCGTACTTTGCCGATGTCAATGACTTTGCCATGTCATTACAGTGGGAAGTGACTAAATTCTACGCTACCCAAAGTCCTGCTGGTACCTCAAAGAAAAACAACAAACCAGGCCTAAATCAAGAATCCAGATTCGGGTCTAAATCAAAAACTCGAGTCCATAAACCACAATGCCACAAAGGATCCAACCAGATGCCTAGAGAGTTCCGTGAATGTCTCAGCACATCTCCTTTTAGCCCAGTTTGGACCCTCCAATGAGCATCTTAGATAGCCAACAATCCCCACAGAGCTCATCCATAGGGATAAATATTGTGTAACTGTCCATGATGGAAGTTTGTCAAGCATGCCAGACACACCGACAGCTGGCGCGGACCAATTAAAGGGAGATAGGCGCCTAATTTGACAAACCAATCCATCTCCTCAATACTGAAAATTCTCATATGACCTGGTACCCAGACTAGAAGTAAATCCTTCAAAGAAGCTCTTCCATGCTTCTAGAACATTCTAGAAGTGACAACAAATGAACTCAGTGCCTTTAACACAGCTTGAATTCCTGAGCAGAAACAAATAACTTTTAGGTTAATGTTAAATACCCGCTCATTCAAAATACAACAAAGAATAGCATAAATCTCAGCCTGGAAAACAGTGGTCAATTCATCAAGAAATATTGCCAAGGGATCTGCTGTTTCAAAATAAAGCGCTGCTCCATCCATTCAGGCACCGTACTTGTAACACTAAATATCTGGAAGCATTGACAGTTCATGATGAAGACCAGACGGACGCAATCTTAACCATATCCCCTGGAAGATAATCTGGTACTGTAAGAATGATCGAATACAAAAGTTTTGACACTCTGTCAGAAGGAAACCTGCAATAGGGGTCTATAAAAGCATCTCACGATGAATGGTCATATCGCTTTTTCTGCCAAAAATCTGGCTGTTTAATAACAGATTTTCATAACCAGATTTTTCACCTCCACATAGAGAGGTGGGATTGTCAACAGTCTCTATAGCAACAGTTGGCTTGGTCCGCATCGCACTCATCACCGCTAGACAAGCCCAACATTTGAATATCCTCTATCAGCAGTGCACCAATCTGGCAGTCTATCGCCATGCGATGCTACCACACCACCGCCGCATATAAAAACCTAGGTTAGAATAAATACAAACCAACATCTTAGGAATAATCCTTCAATTCTTACCTAGCATTCTTCGACATTGCCAAAAGGATACAATTGCATTATTACTGTATCTTAATATGTTCTGACCAACTCACTTAACGGTCGAGAACTATTCCTAGAAATTTGACTTTTTTGCAAATTTGTACAGAATTCCCATATAATCTAGGGACGTGTTAATCCTACGATCTTCCTCTTAGTAGTTAATAAAATCAACTGGGTCTTACTGGAATTAATTGAAAGGCCCTCATCCTCAGACCAATCATATAACATGTTGAAGGCTGTTTGCATTAAGTCGAAAGAGTAATCTGACATTTCTCCAACAATAAAATAACACCAGCACCGCTTGTACATAGAACATTGGGCGCATAGATTGTGGGAAACTACTCAAATGAAACTGAGCTAAGAAAGTAATTAAATCGCCAAAATAATTAAATAAATAATTCATTATATTTAGCATTACCACTTTTAATTCATCAAATTCTCAAACTTCGTAACTTTCTTTCGTACGATCTTTAACTATGCCTGAAATTTTTTGTATGTTTTCTTTTTTTTTTTAATTATTATTATTTTTAAATTATTTTTAATTGTTTAATATTATTACGAAAATAATAAGTATTATTATAAAATACATAAAGTATTTCAAGATTAAAAATGGTTTTCAAATCGTCAGGCCTTAAAATTATAATGAGATGTTTATACGGCAAAGGCCGGAGGAGTTTTTAAAGTAAAAAGAATTCTTTGTTGCTCTACGTTTCGGGTAAAATAATTCCTCTACATTGCCCTATAAACATCTCATTATTTCAAGATTAATTTTCATTATTTATACGATTACTCGTTGTAATACCTCTGATGAAGCAAGTAGCATAGAAATATATGTCTATTAAAAAAAAATAGTGATTAGTGAAGAAAATAATCAAAATTATTTTTCAGTGTAAAACTTTCTTATGATTACTTTTACTAATCGAACATGGTACGTTAATAGCACATTTACAGTCCATATTAATTGTTATTAAAACAAATTGTTCTATTTAATTCATTTACTAGTTACCCGAGCTGCCTCTTTTCTCCTTTTTTGATGAACACTTTATCACAGTAGCTGACCTTATCATTTCGATTGTAGATTGTTATAGGGGATTTTTGCACTGCGACCTGAAAGATCTATTGTGCCCCCGGAGCCTTCTCCGTACACTGCCGGCCTCCAAGCACTGTTCTCTAGCAATAAACAACACTGTCTATCACTGGACTGTGAGTTCTAGAGGGTCCTAGGAAGAGAAAATTTAAGTGCAGCATGCTGGATTCGAACTCGGGACCTCCCGTTGCTAGTACAGCGCGCTACCACTGAGCTAATCCTTTCCTTCTCCTTTGGCTTACGCCAATTAACTAGTGTTGGAGACCCTAGTTTGTTTACTGTGTTTGTCCTTGTCTGTAAAATGTAGAGTGTATGTAGTTTAAGTTATTGTGTACTGTTTGAGTTAAGTGAAGGACTACTTGAGCTGTGTTAACCCGTTAGGGTCGTTAATCCCCAAGTAACTAGTACCTGCATGCAACAGATACCCATTTTGGGGGTACATTAACTGAATTCCTCCCTATCTCCGAGTTATTCAATCACGATAACCTTATTCAAGAAGGTAGGACCTTCTAACTCAAGACAAATTGCTATGGTATGCTACTTGTTGATTCTTTAAATCTGAAACTAACATCCCTTCCTCGCAATGCTCAACATTTTTAGGCAAAGTTTAAATCGAGAAAGATGAACAACACACTTGTCGCAATCTCTCTTTTAAATTTGTACCCTCTTCTAATATCAAGCTTTTAACCAATTATTAAAGCACCTAAAACAGTTCTCTTACCCTCGTCCGTTTACTAGTAATTCTGTCACTATCTCCGATTTAGAAAACACGACTAACCTTATCAAGAAGGTAGGACCTTCTAATTTCCATTATCATTTTCCGCGCGCAAGCTAGACTTTTCCTGATACTCTAGGAAAATCTGTGATACACTCTAGAGAAATTCTTCTTATCAATTTGAAATTGAGAATATATGGTTTTTTTAAAGCAAACTAACAGCTCATAAATCTTACCTCATACTGTCTCTTCTGGGGAAATTTATCCCCCCCCCCACAGATATATCTAACTATATATGACTAATTCTAAAAACATTGAGTTCAAAAGATGTATTCTGGGCAGGAAAAAATCAATTTCGAAAAACCTGACAGAATGCCATATTTCTCCTAGAGTGCAAATATTTCCCTCATAGAGTGAGTCAATATTTCCTCTCTAGAGGAGGCAATATTTCTCTCTAGAGTGAGCAATATTTCCTCTCGTAGAGTGAGCAAATTCCTCCCTAGAAGTGAGCAATATTTTCTCTCTCAGAGTGAGCAATATTTCCTCTATAGGTGAGCAATATTTACTCTCTAGAGGAGGCAATATTATCTCTAGAGTGAGCATATTTCTCTCTAGATGAGCAATATTTCTCTCTAGAGTGAGCAATATTCCTCTCTAGGTGGCATATTTCCTTCTCTAGAAGTGAGCACATTATTTCCTCTCTAGACGGAGCAATATTTCCTCCCTAGAGTTGGGGCAATATTTCCTCTCTAGAGTGAGCAATATTTCCTCTCTAGAGCCTGAGCAATATTGCTCTCTAGAGGGAGCAATATTTAACTCTCTAGAGTGAGCAATATTTTCCTAGAGGTGAGCAATATTCTCCCTAGAGTGAGCAATATTCCTCCATAGATTGTGAGCATATTTCCTCTCTAGAGTGAGCAATATTCCCTCTCTAGGAGTGAGCAATATTTCCTCTCTAGAGTGAGCAATATTTCCTCCCTAGTGAGCAATATTTCCTCCCTAGAGTGAGCAATATTTCCTCCCTAGAGTGAGCAATGAGATATAATTAACAAATAATAACAAGATATCATAAATCACGAATTTTTCCATTTACAAAACTGTGAAAACATGCAAGATATGGAAAGGCAAAAATCTTTGACAAAAAACAGTAGGGCAACCATGCTGCATTATGATAGGCTTCTTTCTACAAGTGGTCCCTTATAAACTTTGGGTACGTTCGAGAACTGCTGATTACATTATCAAGCGATGATTTTTAATTAATTTCAAAAATGTGACAAACTTATACAAATGGGATTTAAAAAAAAAAATAAATGAAATGTGTAAAAAGCGGTATATTTAGCGGGACAGTCAGCAAGTGGGACATAGAGTTTAAGTTTTCTATGTGAGTCAATTTATTGCATCTTTTCCAATCAAGTCCCTCGTAAGATTAAACCTTAGTTTCTTGGGTGGGTGGATGGCTCAGATTTTTACTATACAGCCAGCGCTGGAGACACAGGAGGTCTAAGAGGCTAGTGTTATTGAATCAAATCCTTGTTGAAGAAATTACCCACCCATACGCTAGACTCAATGTTGCCAAACCAGTTGAAGCAAAGCTACCTCCAGAAGCATTTCAACTACGCATCACCCACTCTGTCATGTTTGCTGCATTGTTTGGACGAATAGGTTAAAGTTTGAAAGCCAAGCTTCTCCCTACAAGCTTTCACTAGAGCCTACCAAGATCTAGCAGAAATCGGATAAAAAGCCATCAATCCGAATAATTAAGCAGGACTCAAGATCAACCTTGAAGGGTTAACAGGCAACTTCTAAAGAATTACATCAGCACTTGAAGGAATCTAATTCTTAGATTATTTTAGAGAATTGTGCACTGCACTCAATTGAAAGATTTATTATGTCCCAGCGGAGTCTCCGCGGAGCCTTCCTAATGCCCTGCCGGCCTCCGGACACTGTTTTCTTGTTACAGAACAACACTGCCAGGTGAATTATACAGGGAGTGAATAATACAGGCTTCTAGGAAGAGAAAATCTAAGAGCAGCACCGCTGGACTTGATCACTAGACTTTGGCTTGGGATCCCAGTGACTACCGAGGTAATCCCTTCTCTTGAAGAAATCTAAAACAGCGACCAAAAGAATACATCCAACTTTTGCTAGCAATTGAGCAATCTAAAACACTTTAAACATGTTTTGAATTGTTGCCTGATAGACTTCATCAGGCTCGCCACACTAGCTATCAGTATTAAACAGACAAGAGTTCTAAATAGCTCTTTCACTTTTCAGTGAATACATTAGCCAACGCTACTTTCTACATCATGGCACTAACATCATCCATTCGCTGTAAGCCCGGACAATGCCTAAGAAAAAAGTGTGGCGCAATTAATCTATATGCTCTATCCTACTTTTATCTTTTTAATGATATTTTAAAGCTTGAGGACCTTTCCTGCATAAAATTTTTGAAGTTTGGATTTTCTTCTTCCAATAACTAAAACCAAAAAAACAGCCTTTTACACCAAACAAATACCTAATCTGTTTCAGAGACACTTTCCATGATAGCCAGCTTCGTTTTGTGGTCATCGATCGGTTCGGGCGTTCGCCCATCTTCAGGATGCGTTTGTCAGACAGTATGGTAACACAGACTTGCACAGAGCAAATTCAGATTATACACTGTGTTATCACACTGTCTGACAAATGCATCCTGAAGATGGGCGAACGCCCGAAACCGGTCGATGACCACAAAATGAAGCAGGCTACCACGGAAAATGTCTTTATGCTTTCGAGCTCTGCGGAACCAACCACCACAACAACCTAATCTGTTTCCTCTTTTTCGTGACAAAAATGAATGGCGCTCTATATTTGCCTTTTTAGTATCTCCATTGATGCTCTGAAAAGACATATTTCTCTGAAGATGAGCGGAAAACAGAAGAAGATAATATAAACATAGAAATATTAGCAGAAAATAACATTCACCAACATGTGTCTGTAATTCATTAGGGCGGATCAAGCTGCGTTTAAAAGTAAATTAAATAATTATAGTAATCTATTTTTTTTTAAGCGCACCATATCATTAACGCTGATTCAGTGCAGCTAGTACTGACCATCACCAAGCAGTGCGATATCGAAGTTCTTCTTCTTATTATTATTCAAGGGAGGGAAGAACCAAACCCATCGCTATCGAAAGTTTCCAGGGGCCCATAAAGCTGCCCTAAAAGAATAACAACTATCGGGTCTGGAAGAAAGGTCCTGGCCGGGTTTCACCCACAAACCGAAAAAATCGGACCATAACCGAAAAGGATATAGCCTAAGCTCTTCCAACAACATACTTTTCCAGCCAAAGCTCCTGAACGTAATCTTCTCACAGCCCAAAAAATCCGTCATGAGATGTACGGGTGTTTGACGTCACCATGCCCAGTGAGGAAACCAACCAGATACCTGAGGTAGGTCCGTGAAAGACACAGCACTCCGACTCTATAAGCTCTGCTCGGGCCTCTAATAAGAATCATAGTCTGATCTCCGACAACTCACTGCCCGGATCCATAAGAATGAGTGCTGCGAAGCTGACCATGACTGGAAGCCAGACAGATATGTGCCAAAAGAAATACCAACAGCAAGCTCGGGACCAATGAAAGGGAAAGAGGCGCCTAATTTGGCAAACCTGCCCACCTCCTTATTTCCAAAAATCCTTATCTGATATGGTACCCAGACTAGAAGCACATCCATTAATGAAGAAATCAGTCTTTTAGAACAATCCAGTACCAATCTGGAAGTGAAGACAGATGAACTCAGCGCCTAACTATTCGAAAAGATACAGACACCTTTTAAATTAGTATTGCGCACCCTCACATCCAAAATACTCGTACAACAAAGAATAGCATATACATCCATAGCCTGGAAAAAAGATACTGACATTAAAAAAAACTTAGACGAAGTAAGAGAAACATTAGTCTTAGGACTAAACAGTGTAATAGACCAACCTTTGCTTAATTTCTAAGAAGATTCCACTTTCCAAACTGATATGGACAAAACATTGATCGAGAGAAGAGGCAATGTAGTATAGTAGCCTACTGTGCACTCCAATTCCTAACAATTTTCGCTTCAGAAGTTTTCCTCCAAACTTTATTGATTGTTGTTTCGAAATCTACAAAAACACAAACAAAGTTTGCTTTCTGTAGAAGTCATAGTAAGCTACTTGTAAAAAGCTAACAACTTGTCTAATTGTGCTGCGGTGTGTTCTAAATCCGCGCATATTGTGATCGAAGGAAAGCATAGTATGTACAATTAATAACCAAATATTTAGAAATAGTCAACCACTTATATTTCTTTTTCAAGAAAAAATAAATTTAGGCTTAGGCTCCTAAATTTATCATTTTATAGCATAGCACAATAATTTTGCCACTCATGTAAAATTCAGAAAAGCATTTCACGCAAATTCTGTAGATAGAAATTTGTTAGTGAAATTTGTTGAGTAATGAATTAAAAGAAAGTCAAGTAGCTAATTCACCGATTGTTATTTTTTTATGCATTTAGTTACGTATATTTAATTGTCACTTATCCAAAGTGCAATTAAGTCACCAGTAGAAGAATATGCGTATTAAGTGGACACTTTTCTTGGGTAATATCTATAAGTCGCTTTGTTGCTGTATGGTGATATTTCAGGGTTTATTATACTTATATGGGGCTAAATAAAGGAAAGTTTACTGGAGGAGGAGTTTCATATTGTAAGTTTGGCAAGTATATGCCATGCTCTATTGGATTCATGATAATATTAAGCTCATAGTGTTTACACAACATCTTACACAAAAGCAAATCCATAGCCTAATAATCCGGTCTTAGTTTAATATCTATACAGAGATAGATATAGCAGTGTATGGCTTCTCTTCTAATATTGTTTAGAGGTAACATTGCATTTAATTTACATTATTCTGAATCTATTTATATAACATATGTGAAGGAAATATTTATTATATTATGCAACAAAATTTAAGTTTTCTTTATCTTATTTATTCAGTACATAAACAAAAAAATATTTTCTAAGAAAATATTGCGATATATTTATTATTGCCATTACGTGACAATAAAATGTGAAGTGAAATAACTAAATGTACTCTATTTTAAACAAAGGGTACTATAATACTAGCCAGATAATCTAATCAAAATAGTAATTAAATTAGTCCAATAGTAATCAAATTTTACCAGATAATCAAAATAATAATCTCCAGATATTCTAATCATGCGGCCCCAATATTAATAATCTCGAGCGGTTCGTTTGGGATGCTCCTATTGGCGAATAGTTTTTGTTACTATACCTCCTTGTTAGTTCACATGCCTCTATCTATTTCTTGCTAGATGAGTCTAACAGGAAACAAATAAACAATATATTAATAAGAAAGAATTAGAGAGAATGGATCAATGGCGATGTACTACTGATGATCCAGGAGGAATGATTATTCGAATGGCGTAGACAACGCGCAAGTGGTCGACGAAGGGGAATTGGATAGGCGGAGACAATCGCACTCTTTCCAGGAAAAAAGCAGATGGCAACAATGAAATCTAAGTCGGTGGAGGAAATTGTACAAGCGAACGCAATTGCTCCCGGCATAGGGAATAGGGTTTATCCGACTTATGTAAACAATCACATCCAATCGATGGATGAAATTATGAATGGGAGAGAGGAATAATGAAAAAATATTTTTTTTAAGGAATATACGAAGCATGGGAGAGATTCATAATAGCAGTGCGCCTGGAGTTTGTTTCTTTAAGTTTAGCTTGCTCGGCTCTGCGAGAGACTGGCTAGCTACGGCTCACGCATTGCATTTTATAGTACTCGCTCCTGCATAGTACATATAATTATTTGTAGTTCTGATCTATTTTGCTGCATCTATTAATGCTCCTCCAAATTAATATTTTTGAAATTCTGCGTTCAGATAAATAATATTTTTCAGTTTTTTGCTATTATTTCTAAAACGGCATCAACGATTTTTTTTAAAACTAAGTATGTAAACAAACACATTTGATCAGTTATAACTTTTAATGGAAACATTTCTCCTGTCCAGTTTATACTCATTTAAAGGGGGCCTTTTGAGTGACAGGTGACGTTTTCCTCTAAAGAAATAAATAAATTGCCAAACTTTCGTGTTTCCAGAAAATTATTAAACCCGATGTGCGTTTACAACACAAGTATGTGTAAAGTATTTTTACTATCTCGTTAAGTTTCTCAATCACTGTGCTCACTGTGGTTAATATCCGAACTTGAGTGTAAAAAAAGCATTACTTTATTCACATCAAGTGGACTACAAGTAAGTAAAATTTAAAGCACTTAGAAAAATAATCAAATTAATTTTTACGGAGGTTGCGGAGGACCTGGGTTCGAGTTGAGTGCTACTTCTTAGATTTTTCTTTCCAGGATCCTCACTGATCGATGATGGACAGGTTGTCTCTAGCGAGAGACAGTTTGTATGATCCGGTGGTCGGCAATGGGCTCATAAGGCTCCAGGTGCCAATGACCACAGATGTTGACGGGACTTATAAAAAAAAATAATAATTTTAATAATTAATAACTTATATATTTAAAACACAAATTATATATTAAGATATAAAATATTATATTTAAATTAATATTAAAATATAAATTATATAATGTACTAGCTATACCCGGTCCGCTTCGCTGGCCCCTAATATATATTTGAAAGTAAAAACGTTATTTTATTTTATTAGAAAATATTTGTTGAAATGAAAAATAATAAGAGTGAATTAAAAAAATACAATTTAAGAAAAAATGCAGATGCTTTTTATTTCGAATGAAAAAATTACTTTTCTTATTGCAATGATTTCTGATACACAATATTTATTGTCTGCCTTCAGTGGCATATACATATACAATGCGGAAGGTTCGCCTACTCGCGCGCAAGTTACATAGGCTACATCTACACCTCAGCCTCAACAACATTTATTATATAAATTTGACAACATTTAAGTAATTAATTCTTGAGATTTGCCATTACATACAACGGACTGTCTTACTGATTGACGGACGTGCACTGTACGATATGCGAAAAACTAGTCATCATATCTTTTAAAAAGCGCCACCTATCGAAAATTTTGATTACTAAAAACAATCTATATCTCAGCCTCAACAACATATGTAAATTTGACAATATTTGAGTAATTAATTCTCGAGATTTGCCTTTACATACAACGGACATTCATTTTTATATATATAGATAATATATATTTATATATTTAAAATATATAATAAGTTTAATATATATATATTTAATATAAATAATATTAATACATATAATAATTTTATTAATTAATGACTTATATATTTTAACGCATCAACTACCATGGATAAAAGCGAGATAATTATGCTGAAATTGAATTCATTATCGCTTGGAATGTATCAAATAATAGGCGAAGTTCCTCTAACTGAAGCGTACAACTCATAACCTGGTTGTAAGGCGGTATGTGACATAAGATCCTACTCAATTTCTGGGAATATAACCTAGTCATTGAACCATTATCTCGATAAATACCATCACAAGTTTATTATTTGAAGCTAATTGGTTAATTTTATCATATAATAGTGAATTATAATGTTGAAAGTGTAGCATTAACGGTGTATTCCGTTGAAATATGTATCGTTTAATATAGAACATATTAGGGTAGTGTTTGATATAATTATTAGCCTATTAATTATTATTCTAAAATATTCTCTAAATAAATAAAAAATATTTATTTAAAATGTAATTTTCTTTTTGCATCTATTTAATGCAAAGCAAAATTAGCTTATAGAGATTAATTAATAATCCTGTGATCAGAAATAGAAAACTTGTCTCAGAATTTACCTTTCAATCATCTCTTTTCGCAACTATTTTAATGAAAATCACGAAAAACTGAAAAGAAAAACATTGAGTCATGTTCCAGTTACAGTGGATGGATTTTTAGCCGAAATTATCGTGTCAAATATGGAATGGTGATGTACTTTCTGTAATTTTTATTTTTGAGATGTTGTATTCAAACACACAAAGAGCATTTGCTAAAAACTTTTTTCCGTATTCAGTTTAAATAAAAACGTTTAATTCTGGTGAATACTCAACTATGAAAATTCGACAAGATCGCAAAACTTCCTTTTATGGCAATATCAGAACAATTACAACTCTAAAGATTTTTTCTATAAACTTGGAATGCTAACTGTATTATATAAACCTATTGCTTTTTTTATTCCACCAATTTTTTGGAAGAATGTATTCCATTCTAAGAGATTTGTGTCGTTAGGTTTATCTGTGAAATATTAACAGCATTGGTAGGCACGATTTATCTTCTGACAGTCAATATAAGGTTGGCAATCGAACGCCGCAGTCAGCAAGGAAAATTGCCGCTTATACTGAGGGTCCTTCCATTAAATAACACAACGCCCTCTGTATGATAAACATCTTTATTAGATGACCAAACCCATTACAATATCACAAATTAGTCCTTATCGTAACTCCATGTGACGTGATGGCAAGAAGAAGAAAGAAGATATAATTTTAAAAAAATCTAATAATTATAACTAGTGGTTGGAATTTGGAAAAGGATCCAGCCAGCCATTATCTGCAAGTCAAGAACCGCGGCAAAACCCTTTCAAACAGGGATCAATATACAGTCAAGAGAACCACTGCAAAACCCTTTTTGTATTTCCTTCATACAAGGGTCAATGTACACTCAAGAGGCCACCTGGCCACCATCTGTTAACAAAGCGTCGCCACCCCGGCCAAAACAGCCTTTGTTAACTACCGACCTCCCCTAGGGTCAATATACTACGAGAGATGTCTTAGAGTGGAACGTACTTACACATCAGCCGATGTGTGAGTGATGCAAATATAAACGTCGCCCCACTGGAGTTCCAGATCAGTTAAGTACGAGTTTCCATCAGTTAAGTTCGAGTTATCAATCAGTTAAGTGCCAGTACGAAAGAAGTTCACATCAGTTCCAGATCAGAAGCACCATCACACATCGCGAGCGCGTCCCTATTTAAGGTTTTAACACTGCTTCTTTAATATTTTCTATTCATTTCATAATTCTTATATTCATTTACAATTGTGCATCTTAGTTTTTCTGTTTCAATACACTTTAAATTATTTGTTAAAATATAGTTTATTTTCATAAATCAGTAGTTCGTATTTCGAATACCAATTCTCTAAGCTCTCTATCTAACAACACTTACTCCTCACTTCGACTTCCGGTATCCATAAAACGATACCAACACATCTTTACTGCCCTCCGCATTGAATACAATTGTATTATACTTACATAAACTAAGTTACAATTTTTAGATACGTTTCTGTGAACTATAAAATCTATTTACTAATACTACATGTTGCCTAAATGTAACCGGACCTTGAGTTTTGCCCTCCCTGCCACACTTTATTCTCCGCAAACTAATTATTAGTCTTAGCAATTAAATTTCTTACGCGACAAATACACATTATCACTTTAACTATCATTTAAGCTCCCGAACTGTGGGATCATGCCAGCAACCCTATCTTACTACCTTAAATACAATAATTACGATCCTTAACAATTGGAATCCCTTAAGTATATTAATATGTGACTACTTCTACTGCTACATTCAGACTATCTTCTCACCTACAAGTGAACCTTCTATTCTCAATTATAAGTCCACCTCTGTTTGCCCTTGTACCCGCTGCTCCCATATTCACTCTAAAGAGACTGGGGCAACTCACCAACACTCCGCAACCTCGCCAGCCCAAACACTCCATCTTCGATCATAGCCCGTACTAGAATGAATGCTTCAGACCGGCCCAGTTGCCTCTTTACTGTCGACTCAGCAGGTTTAAAACTCGGTTATGCTACTTTATTTCAACATCGTGGTAACTGGCACAATTTCACAACACTGGCCCTGGTACCCTATTGCACCACACCATTCCAGTAAACTTCCTTAAAAAGGTATTTCCAGTAAGAGGAGAGCTCTCGGCTCACCATCTTTTGTATAACCCCCGTCAGGTTTCCTAAGTGACGTTGTTGTACTTAGCAACCCATATCACCCACCAAATTGAAGTCTGAGTGTGTGCCAAGAGCCAATTTTTTCACAAAACTACCTGAAGCTGTTTATTTCAGTTTTTCTTATCTTCTTGATGGGCTTTGCTATATTAAAGTACCTGCGCATTACAGATCTTTTGATACATTTTTGCTCATCCATAGAGCATCTCTATAACAGTTCCTTCTACTAACAGGGAAGGCTTCAGACACTCCCTGTTCCAAATACCTCTATAAAACTTGCTCTAATTCAAGCCATTGCTTTCGGATTTTTTGATGTCAGCACAATTTAGGTACGAGATTGAATGGCTGTCATTACAGCACTCCTTCAACATTTGCAAATTACTGGCAGCATTTATTCCAGTGTAATCAGTAAAATTCAGAATGTAAGCATATTGAATACTGCTATTAAATTCTTCCATCCATTCTCGGATGATTCCTTGAACAGGTATTCAAGCGACGAACCTTCCAGAACATACTGGTCGGGCAAGAAGGGAGATTTTCCAGTTAGCTAGAAATAACCTTTGCTCAGACTTCCAATGGTAAGACTTTCTCCCTAAGTCACAAAAGGTTTCCAACAGTTGCTTACCACTTCTATTATTATTCTTGCTGTTTCAAATAATTGTGGGTATCAGCATCACATCCTTTTAGCCGCGATAGTCCCTGCCATTTCAATATTCTTCAACATCTTTCATTTTGGCGGTATTTTTTTCCATGTCCCCAGCAAAATATCCGGGGATATGTAACTAAATCTGAAGATAACTGTTAATCGTGATCAAAAAATAAATAAATTATTACTTAAAAATTTATTTTAAATTACCATCCGAAAATAAATATCAATACAAGTGGAATAATATGAAAATTAGTTGTTAATGTTTCAATATATTTGATTTAATTAGTAATTTATGCTTGAGTAGGCGTGAAAATCACCTAAAACCTGTACTAATTTTAATATAGTGATGCAAATTAATGGTGGTTGATAAATAATTAATTCTGTACTTTAATTTTAACATTTTGAACTTTATATTAATTTCAATCTTTATATTCAAAGAATGAAGTATATGTCGTGAAGATTTTTATTAATACGCCCGGTTATTAAATAGTTCTTTTAATAGCGATAAAAATATGTAATAATAAATGTGAGAATATGCAAATCCCAAATAATAATAATAATTATTATTATTATTATTATTCATCGGCCTTGCTAGAAAATAAAATATGATGCATTTATTAACAATATTTCGCTTCTTTGCAAAATAAATATTTGACAGAAAAATGAACAATAAAACATATACTCGTAATTATATATACATTATAATTATTGTGGGATTATTATATTTAAAAAAAGAAAACACAAACGCTTAATACAACTTACAATATATTTGACAATTAAACACTGAAAATTAATAGAACAACTTGACATATACAACAATCACCACGTCTTCTTAGAAAGTCTTTTCGCTACTAAATAAAACTCAAAAGTCGCCGCACTTTTTTGAAAAACCCCTACCACTCATAGGGTTAACTGGAGAAGGTTTAAGAACCCTTATTTCCCACATTATAATTATAATTCTGGTTGACCAGAATTTTCTAGGAATTTTCCGGTAACTATTTACAAGCGTGCCCCCAAGATGGACGACAACTACCTACAGTAACCTGCTCACTCCCACTTTTTATTACTCCCACATTTCTGATATTTCTGATTTATTTATTCACTGATATTTCTTTATTTATTTCACATTTTCATTCATTTTAAAAAGTATCAGACTAAATATAAGTAAAAAGTACGAAACACAATCAGAGTTTAACTTCAAACATTGTCCCAAGAACTTGTAGATTTGAATTAGCGAACGCTGGTTAATTATTATGTCATTTAAAATACCTTGAATTCAATGATAAATATTAAACAATAGGGTTTGTATGTGATTGTTTATGTGAGCAGGTTACTATAGCTAGTTGTTGTCAATCTTGGGGGCACGCTTGTATTTAATTACCAATTTTTCTTTTAAATATAGTAGAAGATTGGTTAGCAGTCACCTTATAAAATTGAATAAATTCCTCAGATATGCTGGATGAGAAGGGCTGAAGTTCATGCAATAATTTTCACTTCACTTTTAAGAAAATATATTATAGGAAAAAAAAAAGAAAAGAAAGTAATATAACATGAAAATTAGGATATTGATTAGATAATTAAGATAAGGTAATAGAAATAATTTTCTAAATGCACAACTATATACAACATTGCAAGACAAGAGTAAGTAGCGGAGTGTTCCCACTAAAACTTAGTTACTCGTACTGGAGCGAGCGTTGTTATGCCCCCTATCACTCCTCACTTGGATCCGGTAGTGGGAAACTAACCGTAAATTGTATCACATAGTTCTGAGTCAGTTTTTACTTTTATGTGACTACATTGTATCCTAGCAGGTAGAACAACGTTTTGACAGGCATAAAGGCACATGTACTAAAATCAATTTTCCCGGTTAAATGTTACTAAGTAATAAGGTTATCTACGTATATGCCTTGTATGTGGTTTCTAAAGAAAATTTGGAAACATTTTTAAAGAAAATCATGAAAAAGCTGAGCAAACAATATTATAAAGTCATATTTCGGATTAGCGGATTTTGACAGAAACCTTGGAATCACTTGCACATACACGTTAGAAGATTTGAGAATTAAAAATAAACTATGCCCGAAAAGCATAGACATTACTACCTACGTACCTGCAAGATCCAATTTTGAATTGAATGCACATTTATTATTAGAATTGCAGGAAGAAGTACGGGGTAAGTCAAAGTAGTAGAGTTTTTAACCGCTTTTTTAATTTTAGCTATTCCACCATGGGCTGTCGCTATAAAATGGCAGAAAAAATTCATTAGTAAAGATTATTTGTTTGTAATCATCAAAAAATTATTTATATTAGACTTATCATTATATCAAACCAATTGACTTTCATGTTCTTTCACATCTTTGAGGTTAAAATGGGGCTGTTCTTTCGCTTTACTAAATTATAATTCTTTTTATTACTTTCATCTATTGATTGTAAGAACAATTATTACAATCGTGTCAAAATTCGATAACGAGTTTTCAGCAGATATACGTGTTTTTAGGTCTTCCGGATCTGAAAAAGTGTTGTTTCAGAAATTAGTCTGTGTTTGTATGTGTGTGTGTTTCCAGCATAACTCAAAAAATGAAAAACCGCTGAAAAATTCAAACTTAATATTATTTAAACAAGGTATCAAATTAGTTGGCTGGGGCCAAAGAAGAAACTTTTTATTTTTTAAAAAGGTTTATTCGACGTTACGGGCATATTTGGTGTCCTTCCTCAGGAACTACAAAACAAAAATATGGATATATTTTTGTTATAAAATATAAATATAGATAAAATAAATAGGGATATATAAATATGGATAAAAAATATGGATATACAAATATGGATAAAATATACATATCCTTATATAGATATGGATATATTTAAAAAAAAAATACTTAGAAAATTTTGGTCAATCAGAATTATAATTGTATATCCATAATGTATATATTTATATTGATATACCATAATCTTCGTAAGGACTTGTCTTTAAAACTTCGTTTATAGCTCTAATTCCCTCGTCTGAATCTTGCGCTTGTTGAATTTTGATGAGGACCCTGGCTGCTTGAATCAACGCAACTGCATTGCGGCTTAATGAATCAACATGTCTCATTCTTATACCAGAACGATGCTCAACTTCAAAGTCGAATTCTTGACGCAACAAAAACCATCTTGCCACCCTCGTTGACAAGTCTTTTTTATCAATTGCCTTCTGAAAAGCCGAACAATCGGTTATGATTTTAAAATAGGTTCCTAAGAGGTAGATTCGAAACTTTTTCAGTGCTTCAATAACTGCGAGCATTTCTAACTCATAGCTGCTGTATTTTCTTTCAGCTTCTGTAGTTTTCTTACTCATATAATAAATTGGATGAAAGAGATTATCTTCTTGTGATCTCTGTAACAGAGTGGCTCCGAATCCTTCAATGCTAGCATCTGTATGAACTTCCAATTCACCTCCTTGTTTATAGATATTTAAAACTGGCTAAGATTCTCTTTAGTTCTTCAAAGGCTCCTCTTTGCTCAATTCCAAAGTGAAACACTGTATTTTCTTTCAGCAAGTCACTCAGAGGTTTTGCAATAATTGAATAATGCGGTACAAATTTTCGGAAATATCCTGTAAGGCCGAGATAACTTTGGACTTGCTTTGTATTTTTTGGTTTCGGGTATCTCGTTACTGCTTTAATTTTATCTGAGGAAGGTAGTAACTTTCCATCCTCTATAATGCGACCCAAAAACTCTACTTTCTTCTTCAAAAACTGGCAATTCTTCTTATTTATCTCCAGGCCGTTTTCTTCAGCTATTTCCAATACCTGCTCTAACTTCAGAATGGAGTCCTCCTCATTTGCTGCTGGTATATGATGTCATCCATTGTAAGGCAACTCCTTTGTTAATTAGATTTCTAAATAAATGACTAATATATCTTGTAAAAACAGATGATGAGTTACATAAACCAAAAGGCATTCTGCAAAACTGATAATGCTCATTGTGTTAAAATGATTAACGCGGTGTACTTTCGATTTTCTTCACAAAGTTTAACATGGAAAAATCCATTCTTTAAATCGGTAGTAGTAAACATTCTTGCTCCTTGAAGTTTATCTAGTATGCCATCTATTAAAGGCAATGGATATCGATCCTTTGAAATAACTTAGTTAATTTTTCTGTAATCTATGCAAATTCTTGCTGCTTCACTCTTCTTCTTGGCTATTACTATCGGACTTGCAAATTCTGAATTGCTATGCTCAACTATTCCTGTTCTTAACCATTCGTCTTCTTGTTCTTCAACTATCTTTCGTTCAATAAAAGACAGTCGTCTAGGACCACAAGCTCTTAAGAATTATCTTCACTCTTGAGAATTTGGTTCGTCACTCTTAAGAATTATCTTCATCTCCACACACGGAGTTTTAGGCGTCTTAGGCTCATATGCAGATAACATCTGTTTAATTCTGTCCTTATATTTATTATCAATATCACAACCAATGTCTAGATCATTCTCCTCTGTAGCTATTTCCATTAACAGTTTCTCCGACCGCTTTTCAATGGACACTCCTTCTGCTGAAATAGAGAGATCAGCTTGTTCTAGCAGTTCGTTTTCAATAATACCATTAAATGACATTATGTCATCGGCTGCGACATATATTTTGCTTTTGTAATCACCTCCATCAACGTTAATATTACCGTCAAAATAGCCTTCTACATTGCTTCTTGATCTTCCGAAACCAGTGAGAACTAAATCCGACATTTTAGGTTTTGGAGATCCGAAGAGTTTATAAATATTCTTCTTTACTATGTTCACTGGACTTCCTGTATCAATTAGCATGTTAACTTCCCCCATATATAATTGTATATCCATAAAAAGTACAATTGAACGTTTTGTAAAAAATTTCAAGCTTAATAGAAAATTAGTTATTAAAATTATTGTTAAAATTTTATCATATAATTTTCTTGATATCCATATTTTTGTTTTGTAGTTCCTGAGGAAGGACACCAAAGGTGTCCGTAACGTCAAATAAACTTTTTTAAAAAATAAAAAATTTCTTTTTTTTGCTCCAGCAAATTAATTTTATAGCTTGTTTAATTAGCAACGGCCAAATATAAATATTGTTAACATTAATATTATTCAGTCTATGTGCTAACATGGGACCAGATATGTTTTTTTTATCAAAACCGGAAGCATCACTTCACTGAGTGGATTTTTGTTTTTTTAAGATTTTCTCGAAAATGGCTTCAAACGAATTTTGTGTTTTTTTTTTTTTCAACTTTATATCAATTACACATATAATATAACGTGGTAAAACTTTAATTTAAATCATTTTTCTGGGTAAATTTATTTAAGGCAGGTTTTGTCAGGGAGTTGGGATTATATTTCCCTCTTAAGTGCTATTTTATTGCATTATACGATTCTATCATCCATCCTAGTTAGAATTAAATATTTTTCCAAATACGCCGGGTTTGAAACATAATCGATTGACAGGCAATGCTATTTTTCTGAAGTTTTTTCAGTTTTCTACTACTTTCTCCATGATAATATGGACGCAATTCATTAAAGTTATTATAATAACTATACTTACACCTATCACTTTCGAAACTTTTTCCGAGAAAATTCATTTAACGCGGGGGGTAATGTGTTATGGAAAATGAGTTTTTAGGGTGAGAGGTTATGTTATCCACAAATAAAAAGTCGTTTTATAAATCTAGTTTCAATTCTCCCATTCATACCAATTAAAGGTAACTAAACATCTAATAAGTATTTATAATGCTTGAAAAAAATTAGTCAATTATAACTATGTAAATAGCAGTAAGACAAATACGTGTTTGTGTTTCACACTACATGTTATTTTAGAAACACATGTTTCAAATTGGTAATTTTGTTGAGAACTCAATTTCTGAAGATTATAATTATTGTTCTTCATAAGATAGTTGGTATAGTTCATCCATGCTGACAAGCTTTACTTTACTAAGCTTTAGTACATTTTCATTATGTAAAAGGTAAATTTTAACTCAAAGGCAATTAAGTTGGAAGTAAAATATAAAAATTATATAAAGACATTTTCACAAATAAGCAAATACATACGTATATATTATACAAGATGGAATTAATTGGAAAATAACTGCATAATTCAGAACATTATAATATTAATGGGAAGAATACATAGAATGAGAATGTCAATTAAATATTTCACAAGAATTAAATTGGCCAGTACTTATACAGCATTTAATGGATAAAATATCAATTACAAATGAAAAAAAAAAAAAAAAATTAGTTCATTTCAATATATTCAATCATTCATTCAGTGTAAGAGCAACCAAAGAGAAGCTCAGCAACCAAAGAGAGTAAAGAGAAGAGAAACGAGCCCAACCACTCCAGTCCGAGAGAGTGGTTGGGTTCGTTTCTCTTCTCTGTACTCTCTTTGGTTGCTGTTACATTCAGTTAATAGTTCGGATAATATAAACTATATTTATATCTTACAAGTGACACTGATTGTCAGATAAATAGAAAGTGATCTAGGCTATTTAATATTTTACATAATTCGTCTGAAATAACATATTGGACAAATTGTTCAAGTAAGATTAGTTAGTATTGCCAGAATAAGTTGTTTAATAAAAATATGTAGTTAAATAAAAATATGTAGTTGAAAGTGGAAGAATTGTTTGTTATCAATTTTATCTCAGCAAAGTATTAAACATCGAAACGCTAATGCAAAAAAAAAAATAGAAAAAAGTTTAATACTTTGCTGAGATAAAAGTGATAACAAACAATTCCTCCACTTGTAACTACATATTTTTATATGTTTAAAACAGGAATATAGCTACTTATATAGGTTATCTTCAGCCTGCAAATAAAGAATGCATATTTTTTATATAAGTAATATGAAACAATGTACAGTATAAAAATATAAAATGTATATTATTTATTTTTTGTCCTAACCTCTTTAGGCAAAAAGTTGCCTGTATTTGGCATTTAATATATATAAATGAGAAAAAAGGAAGAGTTATTTGTTGACAATTTTATCCAAACAAAGAATACTAGAATATTTTAATAAAACATTTTATCTTACCATTTAGTAATATGAGGTACAAAGCTCCTTTTTTTTTTTGCATATGATAGTAGAAATGTGTAAGAGCTTACAAGCCGGTTGGCACGATTGTGTGTGTTATTTAATAAATTGTATGATATAATTTAATATCTATGGTTAATAGTAGTTTAGGCGAAGGGATTAGCTCAGTGGTAGCGCGCTGCACAAGGAACATGGAGGTCCCGAGTTCGAGTCAAGCTTGCTGCCCTTAGATTTTTTTCTACCTAGGAGCCTCTTACAGCTCACTGTCCGCTGATGGATAGTGTTGTCTGTAAGGAAAGAACATTGTCCGCTGGCCGGCAATTCACTGAGAAGTTTCCGATCTTTGGGGTAGCTGTATGGGTCCAGAAGGACTTTGACTAATATAGTCCCTCCCCACAGAGAATAATAATAATAATAGTAGGTAATATTGTAGGCAAACAACATATCGCTTATATAATAGCCGCTAGATAAGTACTGTAAATCTTGGATTTTAGTAAATCTATAACCTACTGAAGTTAACTACTTCAATCTTGTTTGTAAGCTTTACATGTATTCCGACGGAGTCCTAGATTAGATTAGATTCTATGGGGGATTGGCTTTTCAGCCTAGGCCACCGCGACCAGTAAGGATCTATTGTGGCACCCTAGGCTGTTACACAATAGACCTATTGTGGCACACGACTTTCTGTTACTGCTGCTGATACAATTACAAATTACAATTTGGAGTCCCCACTCCGGTCCTGTCCTTTATCTGAACTTTGTTATCCGGGGAGGCTCCTAGGTGTTCGGTTATGAGCACCTGTAATCAGAGCACCCTGTCGAGTCCTGTCTGCTTTATCAGGCTTAATAGTCCCGAGAGGCGAAAACTCAGCCATAAGAGCCCTCGCACTGACAGAGAACGTGCGAGGCGCGTATGCCTCTGCTATTTCCTCTTCTTCCTGACAGAACCTACATAGGCTATCCATTGATACGTCCATGCGATGCATGTGCCTATTAAGTCTACAGAATTGGAGTAATTCTGCAGTTACTCTAGGCGAGTAGCTATGAATAAACGTTTTCATCTGCCTTTAACTTGGCGTTCAAGATCGGTCGTGCATCCATGTTGTGATAGATGCACTCCTGAAGCACCTTACTATGCCGCAGAACGTTCAGGTTCGATGAGGGTCCTCATGGAACTCTCCCGGGCTAGGCGATCGGCCTCCTCATTGCCCAAACAAGGAAAACCTTATTACTACTACTAAGTAAAATAAAGTAATGCCTATTTTTTCAGGCGGGCTTAACGTCCAACTACCAAATTAGGTGTCGCGGACGGGGGCGGAAGCACCTACTTTACTATTAACATTTTTTAATCAAATATAAAATTTAGCAGTTATACGCTGGACTCGAACTGGGGTCCTCCCACTTACAAGTCCGTGCTCATAACCACTACACCAACACCCGCCCCATTATCACTACTACTAATTTCCCTGAGTAGGTCTAGGCAGTCCCACACCAGCCTTCAGCTGGACGTAGTCCAAATAAAAATTTAAAAAATCTGGCGTGAAACGGTCACACGTGTTACTGCTGCTGATACAATTACAAAATTAATAAATTTTCTATAAACTTGAGAGTTATTTCCTCAGCTCTAATATAATTATAGTAGTGTGAGAATACAATGTAGTCCAGAATACAACCGTAATAAGATTCAACGTAGTCAAACAAAATTTCAATTAAACGCCACAAATTCCCCTAGAACCCAATAAAATAATATGTTTTCTAAAAATGATTCAAATAAAAGTGATGTTTTATATCTGTGCAAGTAGCATTCTAGATTTAAAGGAATTCATTAAAGTCAATTTTTGAGAAAGCAACATCTAATTTAACAAGATGACTTTTTCTTTATCAAATCCAAAAAAAAAAAAAAAGTTGAGATCTGACATCACACAACCCAAAACGAAATCATCAACGCCTAACATCACAGTGATAGGTTCACATCTAAGCAATAAGCATCCCAAGTTCGAAGGAAATCGTGTAGTCTTTTTGAAATTATTCTTTGAGAAATTCACTAAAAATGAATGAATGATTTTTTATTGGCTTTAAAGATTGTACAATCTTATTGCCGAGTTCACTCGGTGATCTTACATAACATAATACAACAATAAAAATAATAATATAAACAACTTTTATATTAATATATACTTGAACAAAAATTCAGTTAAATTAATTTACAATACAAAACTAAAATAGATACTCTTCTCAAAAAAAATAAACTAAATTAAGACAAAAAATAAAAATAAGAACAAACGGTCAAACTGAACCCAACTATTGATAAAATTTAAACTAATCCATAAACTACATGCATGATGAAACCATAACACATCTTTCTCTCACTCATATATACCATAGATTATTCAAAGAAAATTTTGATTCCCAATTAATTAAGATCCTGTTAATTTAAAACTTCTGTATGTAAATAAATAAATATTCTTTAGTTTATTAAAACTGTCAAAGTAAGTTAATTTTTCCCATTTCTCAATTGCTGTATCATTTTTATCATAATATTGAGTAATATATTTATATCGAAACTTGTCATAATATTTACATTCTAAATAAAAATGAAACAAACTTTCCTGTACAGAATTACAAGCTCTACACATATCATTGCTATCTAATTGATATTTCGTACCTTGCATAAAAATAATTGCTCTTTGACCTGAACTGAGTCTGATTTGAAAACTGAATCTTAATAAATTTATATTACAATTAATTTCAAGTAAGGGGTTTTGGTTTTAATGAGCTTTTTCGGCTGTGAGGAATCCGTATCGTTATCACCATATTCATCCTCAGTTTGAACTACACTTCCGTGATGAATTCGTCTGACTTTTTGCAGATTATTGATATCTTGTATGGATTTTATAACATGTACAGGAGAAGAAACATTTCTTTTCACGAGAATTTTACCATTTCGAAACCTACGAATCGGAGCAATCCTATTTCTCTTAATTTCTTCGTTTCGCCAAATAATTTCAAGTTTAACGGTGACATATATTCATTTATAAATACAGGTGATTTTTCAAAAGAACTATCAATATCCGTAGTATGAATATATTTTTTTTTCTCTTTTTAATTTAAGAAATTCAGTTTTATCCATGTTTCTCAAGAAACTTACAATTATAATAGATATCAAGTGTTTGACCTGATATTTCTCCTATAGATTGCATCAATATTTGATGGAGAAAAATTAAACCCAATAAAACTGCATAGTTTACTCATTAGATCCATTAAGTTTTCACTATCAAGCCTAGGAATATTACAAATTCTTATTGTATTTTTATAAATTAACTGATGATTATCTGCTAATTGAGTACGTAACAGTTCCATTTGTTTTTGTAATGCTTCATTTTCTTTCCTCAATTTAATAAAATCTTCATTAAATTTATTAAAATTTTCCTTCATAAATGAAAGTGAATTCTTTAGTTCCGCTGTATTATTGGTAAGTACGTTAGTAATTTCTTTACTTTCGGCGCGAGAATTATTTATATCATTATTAATGATTGATATCTCTTTAAACATTGCGTCTAGACGTGATAATAAAATGTTAACTAAATCACTTCCCTCGCTGACAGTTTTTTCTGCCTTACTGAAGCCTTCTTGCTTACATTCATTATTCGAATTCATTTTTCTATTTTTTTTTTTTTTCAAATTCTATAAAATCCGAATTAGTATATGTTCCTTTCAATTTAATTTTTACTTTTAGAAATATAACTTGAATATATATTATATATCTGTCTATTTTCAATGTCCCAAAAACTTAACAAAGCTTGGAATAATAATTTAAGTTCAGAAGTAGTATTTACCATTTACAGTCAACACATATATCAATAAACATTCCCCATGTAGTGGAATCGTTTATTGTGATTCCTGAGGTATGTAGTAGATGTCTTGAAGAGGGCGGAAGTTAGTTCAGAGATTTTTGGAAGTTAGTGCTCGAATTATTAACACGGATTTTTATAAAAATAGACTGTATTTGAACAATAATTTAAACGTAAAAATGGTAACTATTAACAAGGAATACTTAGAAATAAATAGAAGATAAATAACTAATAAATTAGAATGATTAAGATAAATGAACTAAGATGCACAACTAAAGTAATAAGTATAAATAAAAACTGTATAGGGACGCGTAAACTGCTGCTCGTACTGAAGTGTAATCGTATAATCAATCCCTCTTCCAAAGGGGCAAAGTTTATATATTAGTGTTAGCAACACTCACACCAAGACATCTGTCCTAGTGTGTGACCTTGTGCGACCTTGGTTATTTCGGTGACCAGTGATTTAGGTCAGTGGCCAGTCTTAACGGTTGCTTGCTTTGATGTAAAGCATCGACCCTTGGTTTTGTTTGTTTGGCCGCGGCCTTGTCTTGAAGATAACAGCCGGCTAGGCCACTAGTTATTCTTTCTTTGTTATTATTGTGAAGGTTTGACATTGCTACGACTTTGCCATGTCATTACACCTACCATGTAGTAGTAATCAGTACTCCATTCACTCCACCCCACTACTACTTTAAATTTAATATTTAAATATGATTTGTTTTTTATTCAAATTACAGAATAACCACTCGATAAATAGCTTTAAAATTGTTCACAAATAAATTACACTACTTGCTCTAATACTTTGCAAATTCTTACGTTAATACCATACGTTTAACCGCCAAAAAACTTAACTTTTGAAGAGCTGATGTGACCTCTTCAAAACACGCGGAGTGAACTCAATTCACTAAAAATTGAAAACAAATAAGTGAAGTTGCATTTTCGGTCGATGGGGGTTTGACCGAAAATTTCGTGCTGCCAGATATGATGGGGGTTCCCTAAACGAAATAAGAAGTGAGTGACTTTCTGTGATTTTTCGTTTAAACAAATATACAGTCGCACGCACACAACCACATAGATTTGTTAAAACTTTTTTTTCTATCCAAAGCAACTCAATCCTTATATATCCATGAAAACGCAATCTTGGTAATTTGACAGTAGTCCTTTTACATATTAAGTAAAAGAAACAAAATAGTGAACATTGCCGAATTAGTCACTAAATTTAATGGCTTTTTTTTTTCTTTTTTTTTTTTTTTAAATATTAATTAAGATTAAAACTTTTTACTTTCTCTAACTAACTGTATAAGAGAAAGTATTATTTAATATGACTTTGTTTTATTTTTAGAATCTGACATTATCACTTTTCTGTCAGTATCAGGTTTCTTGTTATTTTTTTTTTTGTTGTTGTTATTATTTATTTTTTATTTTTATTCTTTTACAATATTTTTTTTTTTTTCTCTTTCATATTTCACATTAACTATGTACTGATTCTCATGTAAATTGTTTTGTAAAATCTTTTTATAGTGCGTGTATTGTTTAAAGTAATAAACTAGATACGACCTTTGATGTCAAAGTAAAAGGCCCGTACAGGCAAAAGGAAGATCCGATAACGAGTTGCCGTAGAAAAAGGGTGTGAGACAAGACTTTATATATCTTCTATACATTCAAAGTAAAACTAAATATTTCATTTAGACAGATAACATTCAGTGTTGAAATACTATTTTCTTTTGTCTTTGGTTTATGTTATTTTAACTGTTCCAAAGATATAATATTATATACGCAGCAATATAACATTGGTTTTGGCGGTTTAAGAGATTCACAATAATAAAACATACTTGCGAGTGTAAAAAGAGAAGTTGTTGAGAAGAGTATATATAAATAAGAATAAAATTTCTAATTCACTATAAAAACATTTCTTTTTACATTTTCTCTGATTACTGTAAGAGAAAGCAATGCGATGATCATGTCAAAGTTTTGATATAGAGTTTTTACTGGAAACTGAGGTTCCCTAGATATGAAAAATGAAAAAGCTGGAATAAATCATTGTTATAACTTTTTCTTACTATAGTTAATGCAATTATAAAATTGACAATTTTTTTTTTAAATTTATACTATTTATTATAATGGAGTTGATGAGGAGAGAAATTAGGTTTGATTAATTAGACGAGATACGAAGACATTGTTATAATATAGCTATAAGTTTACACAAACTGCACTGGACTTGTAATGATTTTATAGAATAAAAGGTGAGAGTAGAGATATGACACGATACAATGTATGGTTGAATCTGATAGATAGATATCTAGATAGATTCTCACTGGCTTATATACAGCTTCTCCCACTCTAGCCTGCTTAAGTCAGAGAGCACCAGAGAGGGCCTGTTTTCTCTCTCTTGCCATTACATTCATTGATACTGAATTTGATATTTATTATTACTGAATTTACTAATTAAATCTAAAGTTAAAAAAAAAAAGACTGAAGGCACTGTAGCTTCTAATAATGAACATCACAATCTAATTTGAATGAAATGATTTTTCAATTGAGTGGGTCAAGTCTCTTATAATTAACTTAATTAAAATATAATTTATTATGTGACAAAATCTAGTAAAGTGGTCCTTTTCTCAGGGGGGGTTGCCCAAACGAAGCATCTGAGGGAGGTAAAGTTACTTTATAATTACTTTAATTTTTAGTAACAAAAAAATGTTAAATACATTTTTGAAACATTGAAACAATTTTTTTTTTTAAATTGGATTAAAAATAAGTAGGAGTTTTCGATAAAATTTTAGAGACTTTTTCCGAATGAAAAAGAGAAAAGTAATATTCAGTTTTTACTTTCTCTTACTCCTAGTAAGAGGAAGTATTGTAATCGTGTCAAATTTTCGACATCAAGTTTTCACCGGAAATATCCGTTTTGAGGTCCCCTGAGTCCAAAAAAGTGGTTTTTAGCAAATGGTCTGTGTGTGTATGTATGTATGTATGTAAACAGCATAGCTCAAAAACGAAAAACCGTAGAAAGTTGAAACTTGATATTCAGTTTAGGTATCACCATGGGATCTGACACTACGTTATCTGTCAAAATTCCTCAACCGGAAGTACCACTTTACTAGTTGGACTTTTTACTTTTTTGCGATTTTCTCAAAAATGGCTCCGACGATTTTCTTTAAACTTGAAACATCAACCACACATACAAAGAGCTACAACTTTTGCTGGGGACTTTTGTGGGAGGGGTGGGGAGGTTTTCATCTAAAGTGCTATTTCAGTTTATTAGACAATTCTGTCATCTAAATAATGTTAATTAGAATTAAATATGTTGTTGAAATTCCGAGTTTGAAAAAAATCGGATAACCGGAAGTGCGTTTACTTACCACTTTACTAAATGATTTATTCACTTTTTCGCAATTTTCTCAAAAATGGCTCCGACGATTTTCTTGAAACTCTTATATAAACTAAACATGCAATGATCTACAACTTTTATTAAAAACATTTCTCTGGGAAAATTCATTTAAGGGCACTTTTAGGGGAGGAGTGGGGTTATGTTTTTTTCTAAAGTGCTATCACAGTTGATTATACAATTCTATCATCCAAACAAAATAGATGGCCACAATTCCGAGTTTTTAGAATTCTAGTAAACCGGAAGTGCGCTTTTTCTCTACGTTTTTTTCAGTTTTCGACGAATTTCATTAAATTTGGTACACAAACTAAAAAAATTTGTCAATTATAATTTTGAAAACTGTAGTAAGAGAAAGTTGTGTGAGTGTTTCACACCAGATTTTTTTTTTTATAGAATTAAACAGTCCCATATAATATGTTTTTTGTTATATATCTAACTTTTAAAAGTTTATTATTATTAATTTATTATTAAAAAAAATATTTTATAATAAAAATAAAAAAATTAAAAATATAATCCAATTTTATTTAATATACGAGCATTTTAGCAATTTTATCGAATCTTAAAATTTGTATAATTGAAATTGGCAACAATGTGATTACTTTTAATCTCTGCAGATTAAAAAACTTTTCTGGAGATTAAAAGTACAGCTTTAATCACTATGTTGATGGAAAATCATTCAACATTGTACAACAGTTCAATAAAAAAAAAGTATGTATGTACATTTTTTCGTTTGAAAACTTTCTTTTTAATTTTCACAAAACATAAAATTAGAAATATATATATATGTATATACGAGTATATTACTTCAAGTTAAAATATATTCAATACGTTATAAATCTTAAATTATAAATCTCAGTTCATTCTTGCGTGATATAAGTTTACTGAAGCTGAAACACTAGTGATAACAATGTCAATTAACTTAACATAAATCAATGTTAAAGGACAAAAGATTTAGAAAATTTATATTAAAAATTGTTTTAATAACTGTGTATTTTATAATTAAGTTAGTTTTCAACCTCATAAAGATTTTTATTTATTAATTTTTTTTGTTTGTGTTTCTGTATTTAAATTAACCATTTTGTTTGTATTGTCGGCTGAAAAAAAAAAATTACCATATTGTCATTAACATTACTATTGGTTTCTATATGGCCTGCATATGGCTATACAGACATCAGGACTTCTGGATATATATTGTTGGAAAAAATCCAACCCAATCTTTTAAAAATTCATGCATTTCTATATATTGCTATAGCTCTGCAGCCTCTGTTATCTCCGTGATAAGAGACTCCTGAGTGCCGCAGGCTCTTTGTAGATTTGTTATAGCATGTATTTGCTTCTTTCGATTTTTTCCTGGAACATAGCTTAGTAATGTTCATCATGAATTTTATGATCTAGTCCCTTAGTGTTGTACTTGTTAGCAGTGTCTGTATTTTTGTGTCTGTTAAAGACATCAATACTTTTCTACATGCTAGATTTACTATCTATATTTTGTTTATTCTATTCCCTTTAATAATATTGTATATGCATCGTAGATCTTCTGGTTTCATTATAACTAAAATGTTTTTAGCGCTAACATCGAAATCGTATATGTAAGAACAGTTCGTTTTCTCGTTTTGAGCTACATTTGCTGCCCAACTGTAAATTATTAATGTCAATCTTCATCGACACCAAATTAACATTTAAAACTGTTTGTGATCTTGATTTTATTTATAAATATGGTTTCACGTGATTGGCGTTATGCAAAATTCCCTTTCTCCTACTAGCATCAAAAACCATGGCTTACTGGAGTTTTGAGGCTGTATGTCAGCGTAATATCTGCCTTACTTTTCTTTATCGTGTTCATATAGACTTACCATGCGTCCAATCACGATTAAAATACTTTCTTCTAGTAATTCTTTAGAAGATAGTATAGCGCTGTTATTCCCCTCCCCTCCCAGAACTTCCAAAAATTTCCCGGCAAAATGTTACAAATAAAAGTGATAGATATTTGTTTATATATGTGTGTAGATAATACACGTTGTTTAAAGAAAATCGTTTTTAGTTGCTCTTTTAGAGAAAATTGCAAAAAATGAATCTTGTTTTTGATGCGGTACTGTTAACCAAAAGGAAAACAAGTTTGTGCTTCCAGCTATTTTTCGTTTTTGCGATCTTTGTTCACATACACAGACCATTGCTTAAAAACACTCTTTTTCTTACTCAGGGGACCTCAAAACATGTACTTCTAGTGAACACTCAATTTCGAAAATTTAACATAATCGCAATACTTCCTCTTTTTATTCAAGGAAGGGGATGGCGAAACCCTACGCTATCCAAAACCTCCAACAAAAGTCCAGGCCCAGGTTTTATCCATCTAAGTTTTACCACGGTCCGAACAAATCAGACCAAAACCTTGAAAGAACATAGCTTAAGATCCTCTACCGATATCCTATTCCGGCCGAGGATCCTAAACCTAATCTCCTCAGAACCCAAACAATCCATCATTAGATGCATGGGTGTTTCTTCCTCAGTCTCACAAACTCTACAGAAGGGGTCAGGCATGAGGCTCATTGTATAGAGATGTCTCCTTAAGCCACAATACCTACTGAGGAAGTCAACCAGATGCCTGAGAGAGGTCCGTGAAAGACACAGGATCCCCCCCCCTACTCAAAGCTCCCCCAATGAGCAACTTAGACTGCCGACAACCCAGTGCACAAATAATAGTTTTGTGAATTTTGACAATATATTTAAGTGAAATAATTTTGGAAAATAAAGGTATTTTAGGGAAGGGGAAAAAGCCAGGTACTTTAATTTAAGGTCAGTGCTTCGGAAGAGACAAAGGGACAAGAAACAATTAGGATATACATACACTCCCTCCAGACATACCAGCATTATTTGAACAGTCTAAATTCTGCACTTAACCAGACAGTCCGAATTAGACATTTAACCAGAATGATGATGTCTGGAAGCCTGATAGACATGTGCCAGAAGACACAACAACAGCAGGCTCGAGACTAATGAAAGGGAGAGAGGCGCCTAATTTGGGAAACCTATCCACCTTCTCATTCCCAAAGATTCCTATGTGACCTGGGACCCAAACCAGAAGCACATCTTTCAGAGAAGAAAGATCTTCCAGTCTTTTAGAACATTCCAACACCAATCTGGAAGTGAAGATACATAAACTAAGCGCCATCAACGCAGCTTGGCTGTCCGAGCAGATACAAACACCCTTTAAATCATTGTTCGCTTGGATTAAGCACCCTCTCATCCAAGATACGACAAAGAATTGCCATATATCTCAGCCTGGAAAACGATGGCCCATTCACCAAGAGGCATCACCAGATAGTCTCCCGTCTCAAAATAGACGGCAGTCCCAGACCTACCATCCATCCTGAAACCGTCCGTGCAGCACTGGAGATAATTCTCAGGAATCACCCCAGACGAACCTAGGGTTAACCAATCTTTCCTAGAAGGCAACCTAACTCTGTAGGAGTGATAAAAGACAAAAGTCTTCAACTCCGTATCAGAAATGAAACCTATAATGGGAATCCTTAAAAGCATCTCGCAATAAATGGTAGAATGACCATATCGCTTACCCTGCCAAAAACCTACCTGTTTAATTCTATAACAGGCTTTCATTGCCTGGTTTTTCACCTCCTCCAAAAAGTGGTGGAATTCCCAACAAGGTCTCCATAGATGCGGTCGGTGTAGTCCAAAACGCACCAGTCACAATCCTTCCTCTTACTAGGAGAAGTAAGAGAAAGAAAAATTAAAGATGAAATGAATATTCAAATGTTTACTTATATTTGTGGGAAGCCCGAGGAAAATTATATTTTCAATTTATTCAGCGTATATTTATTTTCTTTTTCTTTTCTCAATATTTTCCTGCATTACAAGAAATATGAATTTTAAATCAACAAAGACATGGTAACAGAAGGAGGAGAAGAAGGAAAGATGGCTATGTGTATAGGTATATTAATACAAATAAAGTAATCGATTGTCGTTGACTTCCTTTTTAAAGATAATATACTATTTGTTATAGAAGTTGTGTATCGTTACTCGAGACTTCATACAGATGTTAGACGAGATATTTCTCTGCCTCTTCTCTCCTTTCTTCCATTAAGTTTTCTAAAAGAATAAAGGAAGTTATAACCTTGCTTTCTATACATCTTCAGCCAGCGATACTTCCATATTATATTACAAGTGCACAAGTTCTCTATTGTACACAAGTACACAAGTTTCTCTATATATATGATATAGTTTGTATAATTTATTGATTATATGGCTGTAACATTTTTCCATATAAATTATTTATTTATTTATTGCCATCAATAGTTATATAAAAAAACTATTTACATTTATATTATATTGTATATAATTATACAATATAAATTTCCTAGCAAATCAGTTGATTGCTGTGGTATCCCTAGTGAGTTATATTGTGATATTTTTGAGTTCAGTTTAAAATCACTCTTCTATGATATAAATTATATGCATATAAAGAAAATATATTGTACATAATTACACTAGAGAGGAGAAACTACCCTGTGGTAGGACTCCTAGTAAATATTGTTATTGTCCGTTATCTTCTGTGAGCAAGTCTCGTGGCCATTGACGTTTCAGGCGTCGCGGAAGATTGTCAGAGAGGGTTTGGGTCGAAAGACGACGGACTAGAGAATTGTGATAAGAGGATAAGGATACCATACCATGGAATTTATTACATCATGTTTTGATAACTTCTTATAAGAAGTAGCTGCAAGCTGCGACAATCCATCAGCCATCCATGAGACATAACATGCCTCCCTACAACAAATGGTTAAAATTCTGGCCGTATTAACAAAGTGATGCACCTACATAACACCCTTCTATACTGGAAGGAGAAGTTGAGTAAGCAAAAAGGCGTGCTACTCTCAACACGCTCTCATTAAACAACACTCTTCGAGTCTACATCAAGCCAGTCATCATCATACAACGTCACTCTGCCAGCTCAGTCTGTCACTCTCTTTCACGCTACCATACTGTTGCAGTAAAGTCCTTGCAGTAAGTACCTTGCTTCATCTTAATGTTCTTCAATCTTAAATCACATTCTTGGTTGAACCCTACAAAAACTCCACTGCACTTACTGTAAGCGAAAGAAAACCTACTATGAATTGAGCCTTTCTCTAACTGTATTTCTCAATTTCCATTGACAATTCTACTTCAAAATTGGAATTTTTACAATAAATGTCCTAAAGTCCCTAAAATATTTTGAACATCATAATAAGTGCGCCCAAAGTGGTGTACATTTAAGGCAAAGATAAGGTTGAGAAGGTTGTTGGTTTACTTATTATTTTGGCGCATACTTGGTGTTTATTTCTGTGAGGTTAATTTATTTCATATTAAAAGCCTCTAAATAAAGAATTGTCTTTTGTAAACATTGCAAACATTTGAACTGTGTTGTCGTCGAATTTCGTATACTTTCGACCTAACTCGGCTCTAGTTCCATCAGTTGCCGATGTTCAAGAAATTTCGGAAGCACCATAATATTAAAAAGTAAAAAGAAAATGGAAGCGAATTTCACAAACTTGAATTCTTATATAATTACTCCTTTGAGTAAATTCCAAGTAAATTCAAGCTCTTTAAAATATCCAATAAAAGAGATAAACCTTGGACACTAAATTAGTGTACAATATTTAAAGAAATGGTTGGAGTTATTTATGAGAAATGGTTAAAAAAATTTAATTAAATTGATGCTATACATTTATTAAATGCGGTTATTACTTTAAGTATTTTATGTCTTATGCAAAAGGAAAAGTCAGAAAGCAGCTACACTTTGCTTTCTTAATAGAAATATAAACAATATTTTAATTTAACAATACTCTGGCAAAGACTATGTATTAATTTTCTCTGTAATACTTGTGTAGTGGAAGAGGGAAATGGAAAAATAATAGTTTTGTGAATTATGGAAGATTCTTCTCGACCGTTACTTGTATGAAGGAAAGGATTTTGGGTTTCGGTCTTTTTTTTTAAACCAAAAATAAAAAAACTTTAAATTTTTGCCAACGTTTCGACAAATATATTGTCTTTTTCAAGGCCTACAACATATAAATACAATAGGTTATTTTATGAAAGTCAAAAACAAAAATAAAAAGAAAACAGAAAGTAATAATAATTGAAATTATGGATTAATTTATAAAACATTTTTTTGGTTTACTTACATAAAAAGTGATTTATTCTTTCACTTTTCTCTGTGTTGTTGAGATGTTCTCAACTTTTTAGTTCTAAATTTTACATAAGTGTTCAAGTTGGATATGTTTTAAAGATTTTTTAGTTTTTATATTTTTTATTTTTTATGTAAGTAAACCAAAAAAATGTTTTATAAATTAATCCATAATTTTAATTATTATTACTTTCAAAAAATAACCTATTGTATTTATATGTTGTAGGCCTTGAAAAAGAATATATTTGTCGAAACGTTGGCAAAAATTTAAGTTTTTTTATTTTAGTTTTGTGAATTTTGACAAAATTTAAGTGAAATAATTTTGGAAAATAAAGGTATTTTAGGGAAGGGGAAAAAGCCAGGTATTATAATTTAAGGTCAGTGCTTCTGAAGAGACAAAGGGACAAGAAACAGTTAGGATATACATACACTCCCTCCAGACATACCAGCATTATTTGAACAGTCTAAATTCTGCACTTAACCAGACAGTCCGAATTAGACATTTAACCAGAACCTATCAGGAATCGCTCACTTAAATCCAGTGCCATTTTATATGTTAACCTTGACTAAAATCAATCTAACTAGTTTCCACAATATGTATATTAATAGGTTTATACATTAATTGTAATTAACTTGTAGTTATTATTTTAATAGAATATATTTATTGCTAGCAGTAGTGACTACTTACTTATTTCTAATTCTTCTCTTTAAAACTTACAAAACACACAAACCCTTTACTAAACCGCTCGTGCTACACACTACTATAAACATACAACACACAACAACACCAAATACATTTCGCTTGAAACGATTCATCCGTTTCTATAATAATCAATATTAAGAAATGCCCTTCCGCCATATCAAACTTTACAAAATAACCATTCAGAATGAAACGCCTATACTCTCAAATCCGGAAAATATGTTGTGAAATTCCATTAATGGGAGTTCTAATAAAATATGTTTATGTAATCCTGAAAGTGGGGAGGCCATAATACATTCGCTTTTGAAATGTACAAAATAAACTGCAGTAAAAAATTCACACGACTGCAGTTTACACTAATTATAGGTAAATAACAAATTTTTCCTCAAATTCTAATTCTCTTTTATATATTTTAATGGTCTACAATTTTATATTATTTCGGTTTATCCAAACTTAATAATAACCATAAGCCCAATTCCTTGCGTCTGAAGATTCAATAAACCCACTTTTTTTTTTCCTGAAAAAGTAACAAATAAAAGTAATAGGTATCTGTATTTATAATTAGTATAACAAATTTAATGAAATAGATTGGTGTTTTATAGAGAAAATCGCAAAAAAAAAAAAAACGGAAAAAAATTGTTTACTATTTATTTTTTAATTAAAAATTGTTCAATATGAACTTCCGGTCAAGAGTGCTTTTAAAACTTAGAAATTTTGACAACATATTTAATCTTAAATTAATATTGTTTAAATGAAGAAATCGTGTATTAAGTTAAATTGGCACTTTAGTGGAAAAACCTATTTTTATTAAATAATGAATATTATATTTATCTACTTCCTTTAAAGATAAATATTCAAGCTTAGGTTATAAAATTTTCACTCGCTACCTACCTCTTCTTCATCTCTTATGTGTTTCACAAATAATAATGTAAGTTATTTTATTATTATTTATTATTCGCAGAAGGGGAGGGCAAACCCTACGCTATCCAAAGCCTCCCAGGACCCATATAGCTACCCCTAAACAATAACAACCACTGGGACTAGAATGAAAATCCAGGCCCAGGTTTTAACCATCTAAGTTTCACCACAGACCGAACAAATCGGACCAAAACCTTAAAAGGACACACCTTAAGATCCTCTACCGATATCCTATTCCGGCCGAAGGTCCTAAACCTAATCTCCTCACAACCCAAACAATATGTAAGTTATTTAGGAAGTTTATTTTTGAAAACTGGATGTACTCGCTTAAAAACTTACTGAATCAATATTGAGTCATTTAAATATAGAAAATATAAAATACAGTAATGAATACGAAAAAAAAAAAATCAACTTCTCGCCAAAATACTTGTATATTTTCAGTCAAGATGTGCTAACAATCGAAGGTATATTATCACCTCTCTTCCCTCAACGCCAGTTCTATTCTCTGTATTAAACCTTTACCTGGTTGTATCTATCTACTATTGTACACAACAGCAGTGGTATTCGATTGGTAGTAAAGGACGATGACAATTCCAACTGATTGGCTCACTATTGCTGAGGTGCTTTCCTCAGCCTTTACAAAGTCGAATGAAATTTCTTGCTTCATGAATAATACATTTAGATATTGTTATTTGTTTCTATATATATATTACAGGTACCAAAATACCGCATAACATTTTTATATCTAATAATTAAATATGTATTTAATTAAAAATACAGTTTCAAAAGGTTTCATCCTCCTAATTAATAAACTGTATATATAAATAAAATGTAATATATGTAAAATGGTTCTACAATTTTAGTTATTGAAATAATTTTATATATATTGTAGATAAAATTGTGTAATTCATCCCTTATTCAGGAAATCGATTTCTGAATAATTAATTAAGTTCAGAATAATGAGATGTATTCCCAAATCATTGCACAATTAGCGGGGGTCTATATCCGTTATGTAAGTACATAATTAGAATTGTAATTATTAATAATTTATCAAGTTTACTATAATACACTTAACATTATGCGCATGCACACACAGACCCACCAACATATTCGTTCATATACCTATTACAAATTTTAATTCATATCGTGCTTATTTTTTGGATGATAACTTACAAAAGAAAATTAACTTTCAGCTTACTGCTTAAACTTCCATTAACTACTTATTGGAGAGTACTAAATTGTATTTTATACTGTAATAAATTAAAATAATCGAAAATAAGTTTTTATTGCAAGAACATGTTTTAAAACTGTCTGATTTAAAAAAAAGAAAAATAGTTAAGCATGTGATCTGTTTGTGGATTTATTTAAATGCTTATGCAAAAAAAAAAGCATTATAACGGAACCAGCTGGCCGTGGAAGGTTTCGAAAAAGATAAATAAAAAAAATATAATATGGGTCATGTGTGGTGAACGAAAACAAAAGCGATTAATTTTTCTTCAGTTAGTAATAATTGTGTGTTCGGTAAGCTATTAATTTATGCAATATTAAAATAAAGATATTTATGTCCTGCTAGTTACAGTGTTGTACATTATATCTTAAGTACTAGAAGGAAAATAATATCGCAACCTCCTTCCGATAGAGGACTCAAGCAAGGTAAAATTTAACTGACTAGATTTAAGTACGTAAACACAAAGAAATCAGAAGTACTTCTTAGTAGTATTAAGACGCAAACTACCGAAATCTCTTAGTTTGTTTATTTAAAAAAAAAACATAACCGAAGCAATGGGACCGCCCAGTGCTCTGCACGTACGTTGAAAGTTTACAAGCATACATCAAGAATTAAAAATCCCAGCGAAGTCATATTGAATATTTCTTTTAGAATCTCTAAAACATCTCAAAAAGATCAAAAACCTTCAACAGGTAGTATTACTTTTTACTTTCCCTCATTCCTAGAAAGAAGGATTGTGTCGAATTTTCAATATAGAGTTTTCAACGGAATTATACTTTGTGAGGTCCCTTGAGAGTAAAAACGTGGTTTTTTAGAAAATGATCTGTGAAAAACAGAAAATTTAAACTTGATATTCCATCAATGGGAGTAAAACCATAATAGAAACCCGACAATAATCTGTCAAAATTCCTCAACCTCAAGTACCGCTTTACTGACTTTTTTCTTCACTTCCTTGCGAGTTTTTTTGAAAATGACTCCAACGATTGTCTTTAAACTCGGTATATCAATTACATATACTAGGAGCTATAATTTTTATTTGTAACATTTCTTTGGGAAAATTCATTTAAGGCGGCTTTTCGAGAAGAGATGGAACAATGTTTTCTTATAAGTGCTATTTCCGTTTATTATACAATGCTAATTACATCTTAATAATATTAATTAGTATACAATTTTGAAGAAAATCGGTAGGTTCCAAAGGCTCCAAAAAAACTTCGTGGATTTGATATACTAACTATGAATACAGGAACCTATAATAATAATAATAATAATAATAATATTTTAGTATATATGCCCCAAAGTAAATTTTATGACATGATTTTTCCCACTTGAAAACTCTCGAGTGCCAGGGAAAAAGATAAACTAGATAATATGGTGGTATCAAATCATTCGAAACAATCACTGATTTTAATATCATTTTTAGAATTAAATTGGTGTAAATAGGAAAGGAATTTTCTTAGTGTTAGCAACTCGGAGATCTCTGGTTCAAGTCCAGCGGTGCTGCCCTTAGATTGTCTTTCTAGAAGCCTCCTTCAGCTCACTGTCTGGTAATGAACAGTTTTGTGAAGAGAGAACACTGTCCGGAGGCCTGCAGTGCACTGATAAGGCTCCGGGTGCCAATGACCATAGATGTTGATGCTCCTTAAATAAAATAAAAAAAAAAAATCATAACTAAAATATGAATTAGCAGATAATAAAAAATGTATTACCCTAAGAGACCTGATTAATTAATATATATTACAGATGCTACATAATAGAAATTAAATAAAACAGAAAATTCACAATCCTCTTCTATTTGCGTATAAACCTTTCTTATTTTATTATACTCAGACAGTACCTATAAAATTTTTAAGCTTCAAGAGCCCACCACATAGAAACAGAAACCATTTAATTTTTTAACATCATTAAGTGATAATAAATTTTCTAAATTCTGCTCCATTTTCAATCCAATATTTATATAGGATGATAAATATTTCCGTCTTTGATAATGGAAAATTGGACAGATTAGCAAAAGATAGTGAATGAAATTGTCAGGTGAATGAAGGTTGCATAGGTTACATTCCATGTCCTCATTGAAAATATAGCTGACACCCTGGTAAGTAAGTACTATGTAATTAGGAAAGCCTCAATTGTCCAGCAATTCTATGTTTATCAAAGCTTGCTCTCAACCTCAAATACTCCTCAATAAACCACAAACTATTTATATGTCTAAACAGAGCGTTATATTTGCAGTTGAGCGCCAAATTAACATTCATATAAAGATTATGATTCTTTAAATTTTAACAGCACATTTTTATTTACATTAATACTTTATGTTTTTGGTGTTCGTTACGACCGATTCAATGTTGTAAATTAGATATTTAGGTTCGGTCTTACTAAACTCTTTTTAAATTTCTACCGACGATTCGGTAAATTTATTGCATTCTTCAGGGTCTGTACAAAGGTTTTAATACAAAAAAAAAAAAAAAATAGAAACAACATAAAATATGAACTTAAAATAAATATTTTCAAAATAAGAATTTTTTTAAAATAAACTATATAAATAAACTAAATACAAAGTAATATATATATATAGCACATTTAAATGTATTTTAAACTATTGTTGTAGAACAGATCCAATATTATATTAAATCACAACTATTGAAACTTTGACAATATGAGGCATATATAAGAGTAAAGTATGGAAATAACTTAGGGAATGTACTTACAAAAATTTTCAGTTAAAATTACAGTAGTAATTACTCTAGTTTAACCTGTGATATACCATCACCAAGTGTTACGGACATTGGATGGGTCAAGATTTATAAAGGGCTAGGAGAGCGGATGGGAAAACCGTGTCTTAGTCTGTATGTAGTTTTGGAAATTCCAGGAGATTGTTATAACTGAGGGATATGTTTTTGGTGTCTGTTCTAAAATTGATAGATAATATATCTTTTTTAATATGAATCATTTCCAATATATTTCTTTTTTTATTATTATTGTTGATGGAGAGAATTTTAATGTTTTCCATGTCAAATTCATGTTTGTATTGAATGCAATGTTTCGTTAGTGCTGCAGTCATGTCAGTCGATTTTTTAGTTTTACAGTCGTATTTATGTTGGTACAGTCTATTTTTTAAATACTGAAATATTTGTCCTATGTATGTAGCTGGACATTGTAAATAATTTATTTTATAAATTATATCTGATAATAAAGTTGTGGGTATGGGGTCTTTTAGTTTAGAAAAGAGTTTTTTTAGAGGATTGGAGTTTTTGTGAGCAATGGAAAGAATATATTTCTTGGAAATTTTAGCTATTTTTTCTGATAGACCTCTATGTATGGGATGGAGACATAGGATATTGGAAGTTGCTGTGATGGCGTAGAGGGAGTCAGGTTGATCACATTATCTGTGGATCGTTGATATAATATTTTTTGTACAATATGGAGATGATAGCCATTATTTTTAAATATCTTAGATAATTTTAACTTCTCATCATGGAAACGGGCATGGCTAAGATGAAGTACACGTTTGTTAAAGGATTTAACAAAGTTGGTTTTCTGGTTATATGGATGATTCGGAAGGAAATGGAGGAATCTGTCAGAACGTATGGATTTCATTAACCAATTGGTAATAAGAGAACCATTTTCTTCACGGATAATCTAAAAAATTAATTTTATTATCTAATTCTACTTCGTGTGTAAATTGCAAAACGAGGATGGTATGTATTAAAGGTATTCAGGATGGTATGGATATGTTCTTTAGCGACAGCGTGTAAACAGTCATCAACATATTTGAAGAAAAAAGGAATTGTAAAGGGTAGTTTTTTAATAGAATTTGGAATTAATTCAGGCATGATGATATCCGCATGAAGAGGTCCTTGGCTACTTCCCATGGCTGTACCAAAGATTTGTTGGTAAAAGTGTTCATTGTATTGAAAATATCCTGATTTACAGCCTTGGGATAACAGTAATTTGCCCAAACGTCGGTAGAAATTTAAAAAGAGTTCTTTTGTATGACCGAACCTTAACATCCAATTTACAACATTAATACTTTACTTACTTATATTATCAGTCATCAACTACAATGCCCCTATGCGATCCAACTTATATTTGAGTGAAATTATTCACTGAGTGGACTAGTTAAATTTAATTGTGTTTATAATTAAAGGATCCTGCTCAGTTTATTTAAATTTTATTGTTTACTCGGCATATTTTGATGTATCACTTTTATTGAATATAATTTTTGGAGAAAATTGATTCAATGGTATTCTAACAAGTCTTTTCAGTTTATATTATGTACATTATTGAACGTAAATTATAACATTTTATTTATATAAGATCCGCTTTATTAAATTTATGAAGAAAATTAATTAATCTGGGCTTGAGAATGCAATACAACGATGTCCTGTTAGTTGTTTACATTATCAGATTTTTCTCTTCTTTTTTTTCTGCTTAAAGAGAAACAAATATTGCTCTCAAATCAAAATTAACCGGAAATTTGTTTTGAGGTCCCCTGAGTAATTTTTTTAGTAAATCACGTATTTTGTGTTTGTGTGATTTGTATAACAAAATATCTTAATGCTAATTACGCAGGATGCTATTCTTTGATATTCTGGTAATCTTTTAACTATTATAAGTGGATCGAAGGTTTTAATCAAATTTATCAAATAGATGGTCGATTTTCATTGATTGGATTCTTTAGTTTTCTCGAAAATAGCAAACACTATTTTTTTTTTTTTTGGAAAACTTTAATGCTAACTACATACAAAACTTGTTACTTTACTTTGCAATTTTCACACAAGAAAATTGACTATAATTTTCCTAAATGACTAGACTACCATTTCAATAAAATGCGAGGTCCTACCATAAATCTATGCAATATTAATTGGTAATCAACATTAGTAAAAATTCTGATTTTCAAGAAAATTTGTCAATTAGATGTAGAAATGTAGAGGGAGCCCAAATCTACTGTGAATTTAGAAGACTATTTGTGTTGCCTTTATGAGTCGTATTTGTATATCCAGAAGTTGGTAGTCTATCAAGCATTCCATTTGAATACCTAGAATGTAAGTGGAGGGTTCAGATTGTATATATAGAATGTAGTAGTCTCTAAAAAGTTCAATTTGAATACCTAAAAAGTTAGTGGTCTGTAAAGAGTTAAATTTTATAGGCTAAAATCTTGGTAGTCTACAAAGAGTTCAATTTTAATAACACGAATATTAGTAGTCTGTAAAGAATTCAATTTGTATTGGCTAGAATCTTGGTAGTCTATAAAGAGTTCAATTTGAATAACACGAATATTAGTAGTCTGTAAAGAGTTCAATTTGTACACCTAGAATGTTAGTGGACTACAAATAGTTCAGTTTGTATACAGAGAATGTAGTAGTCTCCAAAAAGTTCAATTTGAATACCTAGAATGTTAATAGTCTATAAAGAGTTCAATTTGTATAGGCTAGAATGTTGGTAGTCTTTAAAGAGTTTAATTTGAATAACTCGAATATTACTAGTCTGTAAAGAGTTCAATTTGTATACGTAGTGGACTATAAATAGTTCATTTTATATGTATAGAAAGCTAGTAGTCTCTAAAAAGTTCAATTTGAATAGGCTAGAATGTTACTAGTCTGTAAAGAGTTCAATTTGAATACATAGAATGTTAGTGGACTATAAATAGTTCAGTTTGTATATATATAGAATGTAGTAGTCTCTAAAATGTTCAATTTGAATACCTAGAATATTAGTAGTCTGTAAAGAGTTCAATTTGTATACGTAGTGGACTATAAATAGTTCATTTTATATGTATAGAAAGCTAGTAGTCTCTAAAAAGTTCAATTTGAATAGGCTAGAATGTTACTAGTCTGTAAAGAGTTCAATTTGAATACATAGAATGTTAGTGGACTATAAATAGTTCAGTTTGTATATATATAGAATGTAGTAGTCTCTAAAATGTTCAATTTGAATACCTAGAATATTAGTAGTCTGTAAAGAGTTCAATTTGTATAGGCTAGAATGTTGGTAGTCTTTAAAGGGTATAATTTGAATAACTCGAATATTAGTAGTCTGTAAAGAGTTCAATTTGAATACATAGAATGTTAGTGGACTATAAATAGTTCAGTTTGTATATATATATAGAATGTAGTAGTCTCTAAAATGTTCAATTTGAATACCTAGAATATTAGTAGTCTGTAAAGAGTTCAAATTTGAATAGGCTAGAATGTTAGTAGTCTATAAAGAGTTCAATTTGAATACATAGATTGTTAGTGGAGAATTTGTAATGGTAATACTTTCGTAGTCTATAAAGAATTCAATTCGAATACCTAAAATATTAGTAGTCTGCAAAGAGATACCTAGAATTTTAGTAGTCTGTAAAGAATTTACTTTGTATATGTAAGTGAATATATTTGAATATAGAGTCTGATATAGAATCTAGTTTGCATAATGTTGCACTAAAACCTATAGTTGAACATTTCAATTATCTTTACAGTTTCTTCGCTATTTACTAAACGGAAACGGCTAATTCTTAGAAACTATTCATAATCCAAAAAAGTCTCCCAATCCTTTTATTAAAATAAGGAAATATTTTCTAACATACATGATATTTTATTAATAATGCTTACGAAAAGGCTGAATAAAGTGAATAATGACAATCGATTATCTAATTTGAATATTTCATATTTTCAATACTTGATTTTTTGTTACAATTTATGTACTCGACAGGTTAATGGAAAAGTAATTATAAGAAGGCTAATGGAACATATACATCACATTGCCTTCAACTTTATGGAAACATATACATCTTTTTTATTTACCATATATTTTTGCTTTAGTACGCTATTTTTATTAGTGTTGGTAATGTTGTCAACAGTGTGAATATACGTAAACCTTATTATAATAAGCATACAGAAAACACATTAAACTCTCACCTACCTACATACACACTCACACATTGTTAGAATGTTTGCGCGGAAAAAAGTAGGTCACTCTCTTATTCATATTAGTATGCACGACTGGTCATAGTTGAGTTTCTATGCTCCTCCCGAAGCCAGCACCCGGCCCTGCTATCTTTGGCTTTACACTCTCGGCCAGATTTTTCTTAGACCTATTTTTTTTTTCTTTCTTCTTCCTTAAAGCTTTTTTTATCCAGTTTTATTATACATTTTCATCACTGTATCCGACCAGGCGGTGTATAACATACTTATTGCCGATCTGTTTTAGCCTAAATTTTGTTATGAATAAAGCTATCTTTTTCAAAACTATTTGTCCCCCATTGAACACTTGCGAAATATATATTTAAGATTTAAATAATACTTCATTTAGTTAGATATTTTCAGTTACTTTATGGAATAAATATTTAATTCTATAAAAATTGGAAATTGTAACTAGCTGGAATTAAAAGTTGTTAAGGTTCTAAAAAGAGTAAGTAGATAAAAAAAAAAAAAATGTTCGTGTTCAGGGGGCCCCAAAATATGTATTTCCTTTCACGATCGCTATACTACCTCTTACTAGGAATAAGAGGAAGTAATTGGTTTGAAGACTACAGAATGTACCAGTAATTACCGAATTTTATTAAAAGGTTCAATTAGATTAGCGAATTATTTTGTGATCTTCAAAATATGTATTAGCAAAAATTTTGTTAGGTGCTTGGAAAAATTACAAGTTTTAATACTATAAATGAGAAACAAGCAGACGGACTTTTTCATAGTTAGTTATTATTGAGAAATAATCATAAAATTAATTTTAATTAAATGTTTAAAGCTAACATTAAGTTATCCTTAATATAGTAACGCACCGCACACAGACTTAAAAGACAAGCACTGACTAAAAGGGCCAAACTTCTTTACAGACTTATTGGAAGACGATCCAAATTACCAACAGAACTCAAAAGACTGATATATATTTCTATAATCAACCAATTTGGACTTACGGACTTGAATTATGGGGTTCAGCTAAACCTACAACAAACTTACGTATCATTCAGACATTCCAATCTAAGCTACTTCCACAGATAGTTGATGCTCCTTTCTAAGTCTCAAACCTTACGCTCCATAATGACGTCAACATCCCTTTCGTACAACTTACTTGCTAAGACAAAATATCATAAACTGCATACTACTCTCGCCTTTTGCTCTAATCTCTTCGTACAATCTAGCCTCCACTACCATCCCTGACAATCCACCTCGCCGTTTGAATCGTCAGTGGCCCCGGATTTCCTTCGGGACTGATCAGTGCTACTGGTATCCCGTAGAGAGTGCTACCGCTGGGTAGTTTCTCTCCTCCTACCTTCTCACAGCCTACAGTTTCATCATTCAACATCCTATTTACTCACTTTATATATGTAATACAGATTGTAAATTTCTAAATAAACAAAAAAAAAATATTGTAACGCAGCCGGTGGTGTCATCTAGGAGAGGAAGTAGGAACCTCAAGTTCTCTTAGTGGCCGCTAGGAAGCGCTGGCGACGCGCTCTAGTTCTTTCTGGAAGGATTGAGTAGATTCTAGAAAATTCTCCACCGGTGTAAATAGTGGGATCGCAGAGAGTTGCGGGAGTTTTTCTAGTTACAAACGAAGTGTACGTTTGTGCAAAGTGTATAAAAAGTGAACAAAGTGAACTTTCGTGGTTTAAACTGTGAAGTAATTATTATTAAGTGTTGTATTTTTTAATTTATTGTGTATAACAATAAATTGGTGTTTTCTTTATTGAAGTTTGAGTATTTTATCTAGACGAACCCGCTTAAAACTAGTTGCAGTAGCTAGTCTAGAGGGAGAAACGTTACATTTGGTGTCAGAAGTGGGATAAAATCAGAAGGTAACAGTTTAGTATCAGTTTTGTTGCACCATATGTACCAGAAGTCAAACGCGGAAAATGGAGGAAATGTTAACATTTTTGAAGGAAATGAAAAGAGGCCAGGGCGAAATGAAAGAAATGGTAGACGAAATGAACTGAGGCTGAGACGAAAAAAAACGAAATGAAGAAGAGCCGGGAGGGATTGATAAGGGGCTGGGATGAAATGAGAGAAGAAATAAAAAGGGATAAAGATGAGTCCAAGAAAAAATGGTAGAAAGTTTAGAAGCACCAGTGAATGATGGAAAAATCAGTGAGATTGAGGGTGAAAGAGAAGGACCCGAGAGAGAAGTCGAACGTGAAGTGTGGAAAGTGAAAGTGAAAATTTATTGGTGGAAACTGAAAGCGACAGCGATCAGACTAACCAAGAAACTGTACAGCATGGTTCATCTAATACCCTGCCTACTTCTATGCTCGGAGAAGATGAAAGTGATGATTCAATTAAAGTAGCAAGTCAGCATGAAGAGAATGATGGAGAAAGCGAAGAATTGGATCACGAAGAAATGGTGCTTGGAGATGAACAGTTAGAAAGACGTTCGGGACAAGGTAGTCAGGGCCAAAGGAGTAATCTTGCTCTTCAGTCAATGCAATGGGCTATTAGAAGTGCAGACACCGGTTCAAAATTATCAGGTGGTTTCCGAGTAGCCTCTGGCAATTCATTGGTATTCATTGATCCGTCCTCATTGAGGCGTTCAACTAATACATCTTCGGCATGCAATAGTAACCCGGATGGGGTCACCATGCCTACAACAGCTGCTTGTTCGGCTAGAAGTTTTGCTATTGTACTTCGACAAATTGCAGATCCTTTAGGCAGTTTATGTAATGTTAGTGCACCACAGCAACTACCCGTGCCAATTATACAGACCTATGTAGAAAGACCGTTAAAACCACCGTGGGATTGGCTTTTGACAATGGCGGATTCAACCGAATCTCGGTTGCGCTTTGGAGCTTCTCTTACGACAGCGTCAGATTCTGCACATCTTCATCAACCTCTCTACCATGGTTCAGGTTTCCCAAGCTCGAACAGTGGTAACGGGGTTAGCGGTAGTAATAGCGGAATTTGTGGTCTTTCGAATGGTGGTACTACTTCTGGAAGTACATCAAGATCTACTGCACAGTCTTCGCATCAGCCTGGAGGTATTTCTTCGGCTCCTTCAACTAGGATTGTTGGTTTTACCACTAATTCTGACTCTTCCAGACCATCTAGGGATCGTGACGGTGGCAATGAAGGGCAGTCTGCCCGAAGGGAGTTGCTGATGTACTGTTTGTCATTGATGAGATGTTACAATTCTGAACATGCTGATTTATTACCAATACTGGATGTATCTTCTCTCAGGCATACGGCATACGTGATTGATGCTCTGATCTACCTGTTGAGGGCTGATACTGATCAGAACCCCGCACTTGACGGAGCTCTACTTCCTCGAACATGGACGCAGCCAGATGAAAAGGAGAACGATCATGCCGAAGTCGATACGCCACCAACACTAGTCGCTATGGAGACAGAGCCTGTGGAAGAAGAAGAACCGCTAGGAACAGCAGGAAAGAGTAGGCGGCATCCATTCTCCGGAGATCAGATTGATGATTATGGCTCGGCTACAGTCCATCAGATCCGTTAGAGATGCCAATGGCACGAGCATTACCTTTAGCTGATCAGCCTCAACTGTTGCAACCGAATGCGACTAGAGGTCAGTTGATTGGTGTACCTAAACAGCCAGAGAACATCAGCGAGCATCAATGACTCAGTTCGACAACCACTCTGTTTGGTACTTTACCTACACGTTTGGGAGATTAAGATCTGAAAATGCACATCGTTCTGAACCAAAACGAGAAGAGAAAGGCGGAGCAATGGAGACTGGACGAGAAAGTGGTACTAGCGGCCCAATGGAATCTAAATGGTGTAACAGATTAATTGTTAGCTATTAAAGAACTCACTCTCCTTTACTACTTGTTACCCTTTGTTCATCTCGTTAATTATTATTTTTAATAAATATATTGGCTTACATATTATTATTATTATTATTATTATTATTATTAGTATGTTTTCATTTATAGTGAAATAACAAATTAGAGTCTTTCCAGAATACATTTGAATAGGGTTGCCATATATTTTTTACGCCAAACCCGGACAGCCAGGTAAAAATAAATAAATAACTTAATTTGTTTGATTTATTCATTTTTACACTTTATTAACTTATAATTTTATAAATATTTTGCTATTACAAATTATTAATATTATTGAGTATCACAAAAGTAAACGTATTCGATCGTGAATGATTAATTTCAAAAAAGGATATTCATTTTTCAAATCGTTCGAAAATGTACACTTTCTTTTTGACATTCTATCATAATCTAAATCTAGAGATAAAAAAAAAAAAATTAAATGAATATGTGAATTAAATTACCCTATTTTAATTTTGATAAAGAAAATTTATTAACAAGATAATTTCTTTCCTTTACCTAATAGTCTACAGTATTATAATGCCTATTAGCTTATTCTTATATCAAATATAAACAATCTAATATGACTGTTTCACATAAACAGAACTAAATACAATTATTTCACTACCAGCAAGATTTATAACTGCAAGGCAACCTAAGTTTCCGTAACCTTTTTAACAGATACGATGGATCCAAGGTATAGGCACCGTGCGATAAAGAGGTCGCGCCTCTAGCGGATTAATCTGCAAGATCTTTTATGATAACAAACCCATGTCACCATTCAGTCTTCCAAGAAAACAAACAAGTTTCTTTATATTTAATAAATATTAAATCTTTTTTTTTTTTAACCTTTAAAAACCGGGACATATTTAACAACCTGCTGGGACGCTGGGACAAGTGTTTAAAATCGAGGCAGTCCCGGTCAAACCGGGACGTATGGTAACCCTACATTTGAATCAATTTAAACGGAAAAATGTTTCAAATAGACGTGACAAGTTTACTTCAGTATATACCAAGTTTAAAGAAAATTACTGGTGTCGTTTTCTACAAAAATCAGGATAAACTAAAGAGACAATAAATTAGCAAAACCTTTAACAATCCTAGTTTTATGTTTGTATAAAATCGTACATTAGATATTTAAGGCAGTTTGGAGGAAACCTTAACATTGCATGTCCCCCTTTGATTCCTAAGTATAATTAACCAAAAAAAAAAAATATTGATTATAGTAATTCTAATTATAGTAATAAGTCATAACTAATTTTAACGAAAATTATTGAATTATTTCTTCGTGAAAATCCAATTTGTTAAGGTCCACTTCCGGTTAATGGCTTTTGGGTGGAATCCTTCGTGTCGGATTCCCTATAAGGAAAGGTGTTACATATACGGAAAACGTTCTTGGCATTTTTGAATTATTTTATTCTCTCTCAATTTCTCTATCTCTTATAAAAACTCATATATATATATATATATATATATATCTAGAGAGAGAGAGAGAGAGAGTTGATGAAGAGAGAAAGTTTTGATATTTATGATTATATAACTCGCATAAAAGGTCTACTTTTCTGTCGTAACAAACTTAAGATAAATTGTTCTTTAAAATAATACATAAAATTGTTCTCTGACTTGTACACTTAGTAACAGTTCAAGAATACACTCAGAAGGAGAATTCTCTTGTAAAACTAGATTGTCGTTGGGGTTTATAATAGTGGATGCAACTTACTCCCAACAACTCTACTACTAAACATCACTGTGCAATGTTAAACTTTGCCTAACATCCGACCCTCTTTCACTTGTTATTTTGATCTTATCCCTTTTACATATACTATAGTGGTAGCACACAGGCTTCGCCCCTGCCTCTATACTGGGTATATATTATTCATGAGTGTTCTCATGGTGTGTCTGAGTTGTTTGTGTGTGTGTGTGTGTGTGTGTGTGTGTGTTTGTGCGGTTGTACGTGTCTCTACTACTTCATTACTTGCACCTATCTCAATATATAGTATCTGTTTTGTAGAGTATATTTCTATCTTGTATATCTAGAATTGGCGCAATTACAGCAGGTTAGTAATGATCATAATATACTGTAAACTACCGCTTACACCCCTCATCAAACTGTCCACCGTCATATTATCAAGGCAAGAAGTTAAAATAGTACAATAGTCGAAGTTATCTGAAGGCTTATTGAGTAATATTCAAAAAAATATGTTCTATCTAAACCATTTCATTGGCGTCTTGCAATAACCTTACTAAATAAAAGAGTTCTAACTAGCACAATATCGCTGAACAGAGTCCCACAGAGTCCCGAACTGCTTCTTTTTTTCTTAACTGCGACCCCTATAATCTATTGTGGCACCTATAAATTAGAGTTTCCTCTCCAGTTCTTTCTGTTTAGTTGACTTTGGAATCTGGTGAGAGACTCCTGGGTGATCCTTGGAGGCCCCAACCAGTTAGAGCACTCTCTCAAGTCCTTTTCCTGTTTTATTAGACTTAGGAAGTTCTACCATCATATACAATTGGTGAAAGCTTTTCTTCTCTTCAAAACTCGGTGGTGAAACACGTCAACAACCTTTCTCTTACTCCAAACTCAAAATTATAATTGCAAATTTATAGTTTGTGTCCAAATTTAATGAAATTCGTCGAAAAGTGAAAACACTGTCCAGTAACTGTCCGGTTTACTAATTGCCTTGCTAACCGAATTTGGTCATATATTCATTTCTAGTTATTCAATTGGATGACAGAATTGTATAATGTAGTGGAAGAACAAAATCGAAAAATAATAGTTTAAAGTTTCTGAATATTTTATAGTATCCAAAATTGTATTTTTGTTAATATTTTATAATTATTTTAGTGCTGTGAATTTACCTTCAGAAAGTGTGTATTTTAGAACCAGGTATATTAAATCGATCATTGCTATTAAGAAAACAAAGACACTAAATTCCGTTAGGCCAACTCTTTTGTATAAGTGAATTCCCCCGCGAGAGAGTGAGCAATTCAAAAGAAGAGAGCCATCAGCTTTAAAAGAGTAAAGAGTAGACAGTCTTAACTCTACCTTCAGACAGGACACTTCAGGAATTGCTCTCTAAATATCTGTGCCAGTTTTGCATTAATCTTGATAAATACTTAATTTCTTAAACATAATAGTGTGATATTGTAAAATACTTAAATTTACTAAGAGACTCGTTCTAGCTACCAAAGTGAAAACATCAGAGCCATATCAAGTTTTAAGAATTATTCCAATTAATTTATAAGCATATTGTTGTTAACTTAATTTCTCTTAGAGAATATATCTTTTGAAAAACAGTGCGACTTCCTTATTATTGCTAACACTTCATTCTCTTTTAAAATTACAAACTTATAAGCCCTTTTCACTAAAACGCTCGTGCTACACACTACCACTACTACAAATACAACTCCACACCATTACATTACATTGGTGGCAGCGGTGGGATATTTTCAACAAGAATCCACAAATTTACAAGTACGTAAAATTTCCAATTTAATAATTAAACTAATTATCCATCAGATAATTTTATTAACTTTTAAATTAGTTTCTCAGCGGAAGTATCTAAATATTTCCCATAATTGAATTTTTATTGAATTTCATTTTTGTAATTTGAAAAATTTTAGTTTTTGAAATTGTTGTATTTGCACCATCCCTGGTTTGACTGTGGGGGTGGGTTGGTTGGGTCCAAGGGGTGTGTCGTGTGTCTGTTAAATTAAAACTTGACAAGGAACATGCAAATCGACGCTGCGGGGGGTGCTGAATATTCTCGTGCGCAGGCAGCATTAGCAAATCCTCCAATTAACAATCAACCTAGTCCCTTAAGGAATTTGCAATTAATCAATAGCTTACCTACCTTCGATGGCGAAAATTCAGCCAAAGTGTCAGATTTCCTTGACCAAATTAGCCATTGTGCTAGTCTTTCAGGCTGGGACGACGCTGCTAAATTAGAAATATTAGCACTTAGGCTCTCAGGGTCTGCAAAAATATTTTACGACACCCAGAAAGCCGAATTACAACGCCAGGGTACAATTATAACGTATCCTCTAATTTCAGAGCGACTTCTAGCCCGATTTCGTAAGGAAAAAACACCCTTAGTCCTCTTACAACAGATGACTAATATTCAGTCCTTGCCCACTGAGTCTCCTGAAACATTCGCGGATAGGATTAGACATATCCAATCCGCCATTCATTTAAAAGCTCAAGCTAACCCACTCGAGGCCTTACAAGCAATTCTAGATAAACTGGCCACTGATGCATTCTTGAAGTCACTTCCTCAACCGCTTCGTAATGAGGTGCGAACGAAGCTTCCTCAAAAATTAGATGAAGCACTTTCCTATGCCAATGCCCTAAAAGAAGTTCAGGCTTCTGAATCAAACCCCACAGTTTTCGCTGTTACTGCGAAAACTTCCAATTCTCGTACACCTCCATCTCCTTGTCGTTACTGTGGACAAATGCATTTCCACAGAGAATGCCCGCATCGTAATAAAAGTCAAAAGCCACAATTAAAACCAACTACCACTTGTAGAGTATTTAATGTAAGAAAGAACAGACCTTGTCGCCATTGTTCCGGTCCACATTTTGACGTGGACTGCACCAACAAATTTCAATCAAAACCTCGCACTAACTTTGGCAAAATGCCTAAGAATTTTAATTTTCCTAGAAATTTTAATCACAGAGTATATAGTAATAATCGCTATAATAATAATAATAGTAGTCAATATTATAGTAACAATCATAATCCTCGAGTTAATTCAAATAATTCACGATTTAACTCTTATTCAGATAGACCCCAGTATAGTCATAATAATAATGGTTACGAAACTAGCAATCACCTCCAAAATAGGCCCACTTGCCAATATTGTTCAACATTTGGACATACAGCTCGTAATTGTTTCCAAATACAGCCCAAAACGAGTTAGCCTTCAGGCGCTTTCTCGAACACCTGGATTGACCATGGCTATCATACCTGCTTCCACCAGTTCTTAACCTAAGAACCTTAACATACCTAATTATGGCATCACGTCCCTTCATTTGCATGCGGACAATGTCAAAAATTCAAATTTTTCTGGCGAATCTATACCTTCGCAATTAAAAAGTGATTTCCAATCAATACTTGTAGAAATTTTCTTACTGGGCAATCATTAATTTGCGCACGTATCTAACACTTAAATTCAACATTCAATTTTCAAATAGTACTCAAACGCACCAATTTAGTACTAATCGCTAAGTTCACTAAAATTCCTAGTAACTAGCCACAAAATTTCTGTGCCACCTCGCGCACACAATACATACACAACTATACATTGAATCTCTTGAAATAATTCTCAATCTATCACACTTCTTAACTTTACATACTACACCACATGTAAATGTTATATGTAACAATAAATGTATCAGGTTTATATCTAATTAAGTTGTTGCAATAATGACATATTATTTTTGTTTCAGCACTGAAAACTATCGTACTTCGAGTCATAAAATTATTCCGGCTTTAATATTTGTAATTATTGCATTGTATATTTAAATAATAATTGTAATTTATTTTATTTTGCAGAAATCAAGATCACCAAGTGAATTCGTAGTTCTTTGATGAGATGATATTAATATTTTTTTTATATATTGTATTTACCTAATTAATTAATATTTTTTTCAGTTTGCCTTAAAAGGAAATTAAATAATTTGTATTATTCTTGTACTTGTTTATCATTTGTATTTTAATGTTATTTTTAATGTTATTGTTAACTTAAGGTATCTAGAAAACACAGCAAAGCTGAAGAGCTGATGAACATACAATCGGCTTCACCCTTGTGCATACTCCCTCAAGATATATATTCATCTTTACTTCTTAGCTTTAATAATTTTTACACTAATATTTGTTGAAATTTAAATTTGTTTAACCTCTCTTTTACAGATCCAAGAATCTTCGTCGACTGCACCATTGCATGAGCACGAATGTTATTGCATGCGCATGAATTTAATTGCATGTTATGATTAGTAAATATTGCACGTTATTTGTTAGAAATTTTATCATATAAAATTAATGTATAACTCTGTATGATTATTTTCAGAAACACAAGATTTCTACAAAAGGAAAAGATCTTCATCTTCTCATACCCTTTGCTATTATCCTCACATCCTTGCGCATCCCTGCACGCTTATTAAATATATATATTTTTTTTATTTGCGTATTTTGTGTATTTATTTATTTGTTAATTATTTTTGAAATACTTAAGAGTTTTTTTTTTGTCCATATAGAGTTAATTCAAGAAACTACATACACACTACAGTACCGACTTGTCTACCCATTGCCAGTCACTTCTTCATCCGCAACACTCTCACTCGCCAAGCAGTGTTCGCTGTTCACCTATCAGCCTACCACCACAGCAACGTTCACCCACTCACGCAGCGTTCGCTTGAGAATACATTCAAACACGACGCAACGCTCACACCTTCAAGCAGCGTTAGCCGCAGAAGAAGATGACTGCACCCCACAACACACGGCCACCTTGCAGACGTTACACACACGCCTCTCGATAACTTCCAAGCCTCTACAACTCCAGATTATCTCCCAAATTTTTCGTGCCGAAAAATTTCTCCAGGAGGGGGGATAATGTAGTGGAAGGACAAATCGAAAAATAATAGTTTAAAGTTTCTGAATATTTTATAGTATCCAAAATTGTATTTTTGTTAATATTTTATAATTATTTTAGTGCTGTGAATTTACCTTCAGAAAGTGTGTATTTTAGAACCAGGTATATTAAATCTGTCATTGCTATTGAGAAAACAAAGACACTAAATTCCGTTAGGCCAAACCTTTGTAAGAAAATTCCCCCGCGAGAGAGAGAGCAATTCCAAAGAAGAGAGCCATCAGCTTTAAAAGAGTAAAGAGTAGACAGTCTTAACTCTACCTTCAGACAGGACGCTTCAGGAATCGCTCTCTAAATATCTGTGCCAGTTTTGCATTAATCTTGATAAATACTTAATTTCTTAAACATAATAGTGTGATATTGTAAAATACTTAAATTTACTAGAGACTCGTTCTAGCTACCAAAGTGAATACATCAGTGCCAGTTTCACAATATATTTAAATAAGCTTATAATAATCAATTAACTTGTAGTTATTATTTGAAAGATTATATTTATTATATAAAACAGTGGTGACTTCTCAATTATTACTAAACTTCATTCTCTTTTAAAATTACAAACTAATAAGCCCTTTTCACTAAAACGCTCGTGCTACACACTACCACTACTACAAATACAACATCCACACCATTACATTACATCTAATCAACTATGATAGCATTTTAAAGAAAAACATAACCCCCCTCCCCCAAAGTCCCCTTGAAATGATTTTATTCAGGGGAAAAGTTTCAAATAAAATTGTAGCTCTTATATGTCTAGTTAAACACACTGGTTTAAAAGAAAACCTTGGAGCCATTTTCGAGAAAAATACCGCAAACTGAAATAATATTTCATAAAAACGCACTATCGGTTATCTATTTTTTTTTCAAACTCGGAATTTCACAACTATTTAATCTAATTAACATTATTTAGTTGACAGAATTGTCTAATATACTGAAACAGCAGTTAAGATGAAAACCTAACCCCATCCCTCCCCTAGAAGTGCCCTTAAATGATTTTCCTGGAGAAACGTTTCAAATAAAAGTTGTAGCTCTTTGTATGTGTAGTTGATATGGCAAGTTTAAAGAAAATCTTCGGAGCCATTTTTGAGAAAATTGCAAAAACGTAAAAAAAACAACTAGTAAAGTGGTACTTCCGGTTGAGGAATATTGACACATAACGCACCGTCAGATCCCATGGTGATACCTAAACGAATATCAAGTTTGAACTTTCTACGATTTTTCGTTTTTGAGCTATGCTGTTCACAACATACACACACACAGACACACAAACACACACACACACACACACAGCACACACATACAGACCATGCGCTAAAAACCCTTTTTTGGACTCAGGGGCCTCACAACGATTTTCCGGTGAAACCGCGATATCGAAATTTGACTACGATTACAATAACTTCCTCTTACTAGGAGTAAGAGAAGTAAAAAGGTGAAACATCAGTATTTCCTCCCATAAAAGCCATATCACTCTTCCTCTTCCTGACAAAAAACCTATACAGTCTCTCCATTGTCAGGCCCATGCGATGCATGTGCTTATTAAGTCTACAATGGCCAGTAAGGAGGCCTCCAGATATCCTTATGGCCGCACGGTCTTGGAGTAATTCTGCAGTAAGCTGGGCGAGTAGCTATTAATAAACGTTTTGCCTGCCTTTGGCCTGGGTTTTAACCCACTATTCTTGTTGTGCTTTGATAGCTGCACATCCGAGCACTTTGCATGCCGCAGAAGGGTTCAAGTCTAGTGAGGGTTCCAATAGAGCATTGCGGAGCAGGCAATCTACCGCTTTTTTAGTTCGAATACTGAACCTGGGTATCCAAGCTAGAACAACCTTATTTTGGCTGTCAAAATCCATAAATATACCCAGGCTCGCAAAAAATAAAATCCATAATCCAACTCCATCTTCGAGCTGATCTGATACGAACTAATTGCTCGCAATACCGCCTGGCTATCCGAATAAATGATGACTCTGGAGTTGTGAACTCCCCGTCTTTTTATCTCAGTAGCACAAGTAATTACTGCAGCTAGCCCTGAAAGACTGTAGCTAGCTTCCCAAGGCTTGCCTAAACGTTACCCTTGGATTGGCCCCTTAAACCGGCTCCCATTTCTTCTGTGTATCACTTAGAGTCGCCTAAAATTGGCAATCATGCTTCCAAGCTCCTTACGTTAATCTTACTTTAATTTAATGAAATGTTGCGTTAATTAAATATCCGCTCCAAAGGTGCAGGTCCTGATAGTAAACCAGCCTCCGTATTGAAGTTTTGCGCTGTGGTCTCCAATTACACATATTTTTAACTTATCACCTTCTCAAGGAATCTATGCTGATTGTCTAGAACTCAGTTTTATTGTACCCATCTTCAAAGATGGTGATAAAATTGATGTAACTAACTATACGCCTATTACTATTCAGTCGACATTAGCTAAAGTATTTGAATCTTTCTTAATTGATAAACTTAGATTTTTATTGAAAAACATCTTCATTCCTGAACAGCATGGTTTTCTACAAGGAAGGTCTACTCTTACTAATCTTTTAATCTTTCAAAATAATGTCTGAAATTCTATTAAAGCTGGTAAACAAATGGATGTCATTTACACCGACTTCAGTAAAGCATTTGATACAGTAAACCATCTTAATCTTATTACTAAATTGAGAGGTTATGGATTCAGGGATCCTTTATTATCATGGTTTACAAGTTATCTGATTAACCGAAGACAGGTAGTAAAAATACCAAATTCTTTTTCTAATGAAATTTTAATTCTTTCCAGTGTGTCGCAAGGGTCCCATCTAGGTCCTCTTCTTTTTAATTTGTATATAAATGACATCAAATCTCAATTTCTTCAGGTTAAGTTTTTGTTATACGCCGATGATCAAAAAATATTTTTCTCTATTAGTTTATTGAGTGATTGTACAATTCTCCAGAGTTTGCTACATGCTCTTTTTAATTGGTGTAACATCAACGGTATGTTCCTCAATTTAATGAAATGTTGCCTTATCACTTTCCATCGTAAATACTTTCCAGTATTATTTGAATATAAGTTGACAGATCATTTGCTCCACAGACTTACTTCTATTAAAGATCTTGGTATTGTCATGAATCCAAATCTAACTTTTCAAAACCATTTTGAAAATGTTTGTAAAAAAGCTCTAAGTTACTAAGTTTTATTTCTGGAACTACTAGAGATTTTCATGATGTTTCTGTTATAGTCACTCTTTTCAATACCATTGTATGCCCCATTCTAGAATACAACTCTATTATCTGGTCCCTGTATCACAAATGTTATATCAACAGATTAGAGATCATTCAGAAAAGATTAATAAGGATGATTGGTGTTCGTTTAGGCTATGTCTACAATAACATTCCTTACAATGAAATTTATGATAGGTTTATAATTTCTTCATTAGAAAACAGACTTTTAATTAATGACATATTATTTCTGTACAAACTTCTAAATAATTATATAGACTGTCCATACCTTATAAATGAAATTTATTTCAAAGTACCTTCCTATTCAGATCACAGACACAATAATCTATTTTCAGTAAACTTTGCACAGACAAATTATTTATGTCATTCACCACTTTTAAGAATTTTTTAAGAGACAAGCTAATCTCTTTAACATTGACTTATTCAATACAACAGCTAAAATGATTCGGAGAATAATTGGATTATCAATAACTTTATCATGATTTTTATTTTTTCTTCGTTTTGTTTCGATTCAATGTTGGTTCCTTTTGTTACCTTTGTAATATTTTTAAAGTATTTTTTGGATGTAGTACTTGTTTGTAGTTTATAATCAAATATACTCATATGATGGTTGGTTTGATTAATTGTATTTTATGTCTGCAATTATTTATGTTAAATATCAGTGCTGTTTGTATACACATTTATAAAAGGGTTATGTTGCCCGTTAATGTAAATAAATAAATAAATTAATTAATATACTCGTATACCTCAGCTTGACAGTTCATGCCCCTAATCACTCAGCTGCCTTGGCTGAGCTACGGACTATTACTCACAAATTTACTTTAATGATTATATATCATTTACACAATGATATATAATAAAAAAGGTAATACTAAATAAATCTTAATGATCTTCTCTTGTTCCGAGGACAAAATGGATTCAATGATTTATATTATAATAACATACACTTCTTGCTTAGAACAGTAAACATTTACCCAACTAGAGTGTTTTGTTGACAGAACTGTATAAACAGGAAACTTCTTGATAAATTTCAATTCGTTGCTTGTCAGTTATATTAAGAAGTATATTATATAATTGGAATATTTTTATTTTATAAAAAGTTAATTTAAAATTAAAAAAAAAAAATGAAATATAAGATATAAGTGTGCAAATATTATTGTAAAATTAAATTAAGTTTTATTTTGGAAGAAATTGCTTTATTTAAAATTTAAACCAGTCTTTATATAAACATTGGATTGATTGTTTCCACAAAGGTTGGAAAATTTGTAAGAGTGAAAGTAAAGCTTGTTCCTTCAAAGGCTGTAAAATAGAAAGCGGAATTTTCCATTCCCTTTTGGAAAATGAGAGGGTTCTTCATTAAGTGGTATCTGGATGATGAACAAACAAGAATGAGTTTAGACTAGAAATTCAGAGCAATAGGAGAATAAATTTCAACGGGTTCTCATTGGATTTCTTCTTATTTTTTCAATTCTCACATTATTCTTCTCTACTTAGATATTTTTACTATTTTTTCATTTCTTTGTTATAAAAAAAAAATATTTTCTCATTAATTGGATTGAATACAAGAGATCATTGGTTTAATTTAATTTAAATACATGGAATTCGTAGAATAATTTTTACGCTCTAATTTCGCCTAAACAAAGAGGAGTTTTCCATCATAAATGAGAGTAAATAAGAGTATTCTTCATTAAGTGGTATCTCCGAGGATGACCAGTGATGTAGAAATATTGATGAAATTCTTTACGAAAATCAGTTCGACAAGCAGAAGGTAGTTGTAGCATAGAATTTACATTTGGGAACAAAATACAATTTTCCCAATTTATTCTTTCAATCCACTTATCACTGTCTCTGTTTGTAGAGGAAATTGCTACATCTTTAAGAATCTTGCCATGCGTCTCTGGGTATATTCCAGCCAAAGTACACAAGGAGCATTTCACGTCCTGATACGATTTCATACAATACCATGCTGTAGTTGATGTGCACAAGTAGTTTGGTTTAGCACCCCATAGGCAAATTCCAGCTCATAATCACTATTATACTTAATAGACGACTGCATTCTATCTACATACACTGATACCCAAAGGAGTCACAATAGATGCTTTAGGTCGTAGTCAAATTAGCTTTATAATCACTCTCTTTTTAAACTGATGTCTAAATCTAAAAGTAGTTTGACCGGAAATTAAAATAAGAGGAAGTGATGCAAATTTCAAAATAAAATGAAAAGAAGTCATAAAGGTCCTAAAAGATCTAATTGTTTATTCACCTTTCTCTCACGTTTATAAGTTCTATGGACATATAGTAAATTAACGAGTGAATTAGCATAGAACATTCCTAACTAGTCAATACTCAAAATAGTTTAAAAAATATAGATTAACATTCCAAAAAAAAACCCTTTGCGGAACAGCCCATTAAAGGCCAAGGCTTGCCAGAAGGCGATTTGAATAGAGGGGCGTGTGTTGAGCACGCCGCAGTTCTCACGCCGTTTAGTTCCGGCCTTCGCTACCTAGGGCGCTACTAACTGTACCTTTCCACTTTTTATCACGATGCTCGGTCAACACTGACTTTGCCCTCACGGGAATCGAACCCTCAATTCTCGCACGAAAGGCGAATGCGCTAGCCACTAAGCCAACGGGTAATTTGTTTACTAAAGCAAACGTGATGCACAAGTCGTTTATACATTCAGTTAGCGGTTTTGTAGACATAGTTATGTCGAAATGTGAGTCCAGCAAGTCTCATATTTTCTTGAAACGTCTTAAATAAACTACGCATACAAAGATGTACAACTTTTATTTAAAACATTTCTCTGGGAAAATTCATTTAATTAAAATTTTGGAGGAGGGGAGGGGTTATGTTTTTCTCTAAAGCGCTGTCATAGTTGATTATACAATTCTATCATCCAAACAAAATTAATCAGAAATAAATAGATGGCCAAAATTCCGAGGTTCAAGAAAATTAGTAAACCGGAAGCGGCGCTTTTACTAGACAGTTTTTTTCAGCTTTCGACGAATTTCGCTAAAATTGGTTCACAAACTATAAAATTTGTCAATTATAATTTTGAGAAATGGAGTAAGAGAAAGTTGTGTGAGTGTTTCACACCAGTTTTTTTTTTTTTTTTTTTTTTTACTGTGACAAAGTTTCTTCCACGCTGGAATTTTAACTGTAGGTAAATCAAAATATCTTGAACATCGAAATGAGTTTGGTTGAAATGCTCTTGATAATAAATAGATCAAGGACACACAAACCTATTGAAAGACAGTTTAAGGTCGCAGTTGTCCTGAAAATCAAGTAATAAATTTTTTTTAAAAATGTTTCAAACAAAAATGATAGTTTCATTAAGTACCAAGTTAGTTGAGCAAGTTTAAAGAAAGATTTATATGGGGAAAGCCGCGTAAAACTGAAAAATTTGTTTGAAAATTTGAATATTGATGCCGGATCTGATCGAAATCACTGTTTCACTCTGGAGGGTTCGATATATCAAGTTTCAGATTTTTTTTTTTATAACTATTATGCCATACACACGCATTATAGATCGATACATAACCTATATACGCATATCCTATTCGCGAATTATTTCTCGTACTCGAAGAGATTATAAAAACAAATATTTCCCGTGAAAACTGTCTATTTCGAAAATTTGATATGACTATATAATTTTCTCCTAAAACAGTAGGTATAGAAAAAATAAAAAATTCTCACCAATTTAATTTTATGTAACTGTGCTGTACGAAATATAAATAATGTAGAAAAACTTTTGGACCTTCTGTTTTGAACAACAACTTTATATTTTATTCCCACAATGTGTCCAAAAATAACTTAATTAATTATGTTTTGAAGTAGAAAAAGTTGTTTATCTCTAAGCTAACTGACATGATTTTGATAATATTTTCGTTTCTGTTTTAGTCAGTTTGTAACAACAGTTCTAGTTATCCCTCATGAGCTTAAGCTAGCATATTTTAACTAAAGAAGAGTTATGGTTTATACGATGTATTCAAATATGCCAATTATTGTAAAGTATATTTTTTTGTATTAAGCATTGTTCAAGATAGTAAAACTTACAATTTAATTTTTGTTATGAATTGATATACGATCGTATGAGTATCGATGTCTTAAGTCCTACTCTATCGATCAGTTTAGTTATAGCTGCATTGGCGTATTCTGTATTGTCGTGTTTAGCATGGTTGTGCAATTGGGCATATTTTAAATGTCAACTCTTATCATTGTCTGTACAGTTATTTAATCTTTCAGTGTACATTAACGAATTATATACTGTCATTAATGTGTATTGTGTTCTATCTATGATCTTTATAAAACAGATAATAATCTAACAGTTTCTTAGTCTCCAACCTATCTACCCAACTTTAGGCTATGTGGTCAAATTCTATTTACCTACTACATACAGTCTATTTACTAGCACATAAGTCAGGATAAAGGTAACAATACATAACAGGTTATAACTATTGTTCCGTTAAATATTGAATTTTTAAATAGTAGTTTCAATGATTAAAAAAAAAATCAATTTAAACATTAGAGGTTTGAACTTAGAGAATCTTATTCAATTACAATGAGAAGGTTATCTATAGGAAGGTTCCAGAACACAAGATTTATGGTAAAATTCAACAATTTTAATTACGTTTACTGGCTATATCTTAGTGCGGTTTTTAGGGTCAAGTGCCAATCAAGAATCGAGGACGAGGCTGGTAGCAAATAAACTTCAGTGTATTTACTTATAGGCAAGGGCTTGCTTTTATGAAATTACCCATATGGTGGTCCGGCTTAGAGTTCAGCCTTACCGGTCTTACATTTTCTTTTCCTCTTATTGCCCGTCATGAAAGAATATTTCCGGAAAGATGGCGGTGCATTGACAATTATTATTAACACTCTTATTAATGCATAAAATAAAATACAAGGCTAAAACTATGGATCGAACCCATTATTACATTACACATCAGCTTAGCAGTCCACGCTTATCCTTTTTTTTATGTTTTCGAGATTTTATTTTAGTAATTATGCAGAAGCCGACCCCCAAGATGGCAGACCACTAAATACACTAACCTTCTCATGTGCTGAGTTAAATATTTCGATTGTGTACATATCGATTTCTTTTCTTGTTTATACTACAAACAAAAAATTATTTTGTTTTTTAATATAATGATTTAATTCAATTTATTCTGCATCTTATTTATGTAAATGTTTTTTTGTACGCATTATAGTTATGAAAGAGATTAAATTTTTATTAGTAGATATATTTGTGCTAATGTATTTGTTTCAGCTGATAGGACTAGGAAAAATTTGTTAATAAATGTAAAACAGGAACTAGATTTTAATTTCTAATTTGTTAAATAATATACATTTATGAATGATTTTTCCTGGGTGCCTAATTGTAATTAATGAATAGATTCTCATTGCTCGTTGTGAGAGTAGGAAAACTGAGTTAATACATTTAAAAACCAGAATACAAATTTTAATCCGTAATTTGTATATATTGAATATTAATAATTATTGACTAGCAGCTCATTTATCCTGGTGATTGCTCACCTAATGAAAAAGCGACACGTGCCGAGCAACATACCTCAAAGTGGTGTGGAAACTGTTGCAAAAAGAGATTGCTAAATTAATTGTTGCAGTAATGGTAAAAAGACGATAAATCATGAAATCCAGATTATCGATGTTATAGAGTGTGTTAGAAGAGTAAGTGAGAGAAGGTTAGTGTATTTAGTGGTCTGCCATCTTGGGGGACGGCTTCTGCATAATTACCTTTATTTTTTGTTATGTTCATAAATGCTGCATGTGTTGGAAAATATGTTAAAACGTATTTTATTTAACATTTACATTTTTCTTTAATTATTAATTGTATTTTAGCGATAATATCCTAATCGTGAATTTGTTTAATTGTATGTTAGCAACATTGTTTGCGTTAAATTAATCTCTAGCGATTTTAAGCTTTTATTAATCTTTTGTTGTAGAAAGCGCTACTTTATTCAGTGTTTTTTTAGAGGAGTATTATTTATTGTTGCAGAAAAATGTTATTTAACCCAGGAATAGTCTAAATCATGTGTTATACAGTTTCCCTATAATGCCATTTCAATATTCGAATGGTTCCATTAACGAATGCATATATTTAAGCATAATGATAAGGGGTTGAAATAAAATTGAAAACATTTTTAAACAAAAAATGAATGAGTTAAAAAAAAAGAAAAATTAGCTATAATGAAAATTTTAATTAAGAGAAAATCTTTTGAACAATTTTTTATTGTGGACACATTACTCTCTACAGTAGTAGTGAACCAATCACAATAGATCATTCAGCTAAGTTAGTGATCTGGATAACATCTTTGAAAATCGGTTTCTGTCATCTAATTAAAAAAATATTTTTTCTACCCGATTTGAAAAGCAGACACAGAATTAAACGAGTAAATTGTAGGTATTTAACATGTTTGTGTCTATTGTATGTTACGCTATTCCAAAAAAATATAGTAGTTAGTAGTTATAGTAATATAGTAGTGTATAGTGTAGTGGAAGAAAGAAATAAAAGAAAATAATAGTTTTTAAAAATAGTTTGGAATATTTTATAGTATCAAAAATACAATTTTGTTAATATTTTAAATGTATCTTAGTGCAGTGGATTTACCTTCAAAAAGAGTGTATTTAGAGTCAGGTACTGAAATATAAGGTCATTGCTATTAGGGAAACAAAGGCACAAAAATCCGTTAAATTAATACAATGCTACTTGGCCAACTGACAGTCTGCACTCTGCCTTCAAACAAGAACAGTCTGCATTCTGCTTCCCAAGCCAGAACACCTCAGGAATCGCTTTTTTCAAATCAGTGCCAGATATAAGTTAAAACATAAGAGCTTTGCATTTATTCTAGATATACATCTGAATTATTAAGATATAGTTGTGAATATTTGTAAACCATTTAAATTCACTTATAGAATATATTTATTTCAAAAACAGTGGTGCTCTCTTGATTATTACCAGTACTTCTATTACAAACATACATACAAGCCCTTTTACAAAACCGCTCGTGCTACTACAAACATACAACAAACACAACATCACCAATAACATTTCAATAGGTAGTTATTTCTGGTTGGTAATTTTGTATACAGGGTGTCCCATTTAAGCGAGCCACTTTTGAAATAACTCTTAAACGAAGCAAGATATCAAAAAAGTGAACATAACGTTTGTTGAAGTATTTGCGCTCTAGTTTATGATGGCGTTAATGTTATTTCATTTTATTACCGCCTTACACCTGAAATCAGTGATTGAAAGTTGCAATTTCCTTTTGACCCCCACTTTTTACTACTATATTGAAAAAACTAAAAAAGTGATTAAAGTGCCGTTAATTGTACTTCAATATTTGAAACCGTTGCCGAGATATTCAATCTTAAGAATTAAATTTTCGTCGGTTTTTTTCCTATTTCTGTTTCATTAACTAAAATTAAAAGCGGATTTTCTTATTAATTTCTAACAAATAAGAGAGTTCAAATGCTGACAACAATTAAAAGCTATTTTAGAACCATAAGGATTTCTTGGCTAGATACTGGGTGATTTCTAACAAATAGTATTAGGATTCCGCCCCTTGTTTATTGAAGGGTTATAATGAGGTGTTTATTGAGGTGTTTCTCAGGGTTATAATGTAGGGGAACAGCATCGTATGGATTGTGAATTATTGTTCTGCATTTGGTCGCTGTTATGTAACTCTGCTACTGTCCAATTACCTAGTTGGTTAGATGAGTTTTGTGAGAACTAATTATTATAATAAATTATTAATAATTATTAGTGCAGGCTGATATGAGTGCAGGTGATTTAAAATTAGAATTCAAGTCTTGTCGTTGCTGTGGTGATGGTTTATTAAAGGGTAAATACTTTTTTCATTTTGAGGTCATGTGGGAAAAGATGATTTTTCAACGATTATATAAAATATGGATTCAGCGGAGCTTTTTGATTTTGGACCGGACAAGTTTATTGTTATTAGTACTATTAGAACTTTGTACTTTAAGATATTGGAAATCATTCCACAGAAGACGGAATTTTACTCTTCAGTAAGATGTTATAGGATCCGAAGAGAGGCATCCAAAGCAGAGTGAGAGATAGGATCATTCACTAGTTTAGGCCAGACTAGAATGGGAGAATCTGTTTAAATGCAGCTGTGTTAGCCATAGGAGTGGAGTCTTCCAAAAGTCTTGACAGAGTTCATACAGCAGTCACAACGCGTCAACAACCTTTTTCTCACTCAATCCAAATCTCTCACTACCATTTTATGTGCTAATATGTTAATTATGTGTTAATAAATGCTAATTTTATGAAAGTCTCTGGCATAAGGGGAACAATTATTTCTTAAATTTATGATTTCCTCGACTCTATTAATAAATAACACAATTGTTTAGGGTTCCCATTAAATGTGGAAATGGTGTGTCCATAAAGATTTAATTTCCATTGCTGCGGTCATTATGGTTAAATCATTATTTTAAATGTGTTAACTAGTTTTAATTTATTAATATTAATAATATTTTTTTTACAAATCGGTTGTTTGTGATAATTTTAATAATTGATTATAAATACCTTGTTACTTGTGTTAATAACAATAATAATAACAGAATTTTAACATTCTGAGTAGTGAAAATAAATTATAGATTCTGGCAATCTATAATTAATTTTTATTTGTTACATTTAAGATAACTTTGAAAATTAAGAGTGAACACTTCATCCTAAAGTAAAGAGGATGCAATCAAGAGTTATTTTGTAACGAAGAAATTACGGCACTAGCTTTTGATGTTCCCATGGGTGATTGTTTTCACCGGAGTCCTGATGGAAAGGATGATTGGTTAGGCCCGGCAATAGACGATTAAATCTCGCAATATTGGAATGAGAACAAAAAATTAAGTCGATTAAACACTGTTTACCCAGTCAATATGACTGCGTTAGTTTTTGCACTATTTATCTCGGTTAAAAAAAAAACGAACTTTTATTAATAAAAATCAAATTACTATAGTTTATTTAACATATAGATAAATTATAAAAACTTGTACACTATTAAAATACTATTTAAATAATAGTAACTCTCTTGGCTATAATAGGATTCTATCAGAGATAAGTGAGAATTATAATCATTTATAGGAAATAAAAGGATTGGTTCAGCAGTTTCGACCTAGTATATGCTATAATTTTCTATTATTTTCTCACTGGATTATTCTAACGTAACTTATATATGTAATTTATTTTTTGAAATTTACAATTACAGGGCAATAAATTTAACGCAACAAGTAAATAAGCTGACAAATTGGATCATGGAAAGCGATGTCACTCTTGGTAACTTTCCCTTTCAAGTTCTCTTCCTATTCATTGCATTCTTTTATATCATATGAATTAATACACACCCCCTCTCACTGCGATAGCTCTATTTCGTAAAGGACGGTAACCTCTGAAATTTTTCTGCAATTTCGGACGTTATTCTCAGTTTTGAATTTTCATTCCTTTTTATCTGAAAGGAATTAACATTAATTACGAAATCCATTTGAACATATACTGGAATTGATTAATTTCTTGTTTTATTTTATTTAGATGACATTAGAGCGATTTATTATAAATTGTTTGTTATAAAAAGCATAAAAATTAATAGTAATTCTTTTTTCAGCACTGATTAACGCTAATTTTCATTATTTTCTTCTTCTTTCTTGGCATTACAGCCCAGGTAATAGCCTCCTCAACTACATTCCTCCACTCCTCTCTCTCTCTCGAGCCACCTGTCTCCACCTTCTCACACCCAACAACCTGAGGTCCTGTTCCACGTCAGCCAGCCATCGCATCCGTGGTCTTTCTCTCCCGGATGCCCAGTAAACAACTTCCTCGGTATCCTGTCCTACTCCATTCTTTCCAAGTGACCCAACCACTTCAATCTCCCACGTTTCACTACTCCCACCAGGTCCTGTTCACCATGTAGATCTTTTAGCTCCTGATTTGACCTCATTCTCCATACTCCATCCTGTCTTACCGAGCCAAATATTTACCTCAGGACCTTTTTCTACCAGTAGCATTTGTTTCCGGCTGTTATTCTGGCTTTTATGTCTATACTGACTTCATTTATATCTGTAATAACAGACCCAAGGTACCTAAAGCTTTAACCCTTCAAACTTATGGTTTCCGAGGCATATTGCTTCCTGGTCGTTCCTTTTTTTTTTGGTTCGCATATACTTTGTTTTCGCTTCGTTGGCAGCGAGTATGGCTTCTTTATTGAACTCTTCGAAAACTCTTAAGAGTGCCGGTATAGTTCGAGCTGTCAAAACAACTTAAGAGAGATGCTGGCTCAACCTATTGAAAATGGTGCCTCCGGGATTGGTACGGATTGCCCTAGTAGCCTTCTCCAGTGCTAAATTAAACAGCATCGGGGACAATGGATCCCCTTGCCTCAAGCCTTTTGCAATTTTAAAGTCTTCCGACATGGAGCCTAATGCCTTCATTATTTTAATGACCGGAAATATGGCAAAGATGAGACAGAATACTACTCTATAAATACCGGAATGCACTGAGTTCCACTTATAGCACATAAGAGTTTACTGCATTATCACCATTTAACATACAATTCTTAATATAAATCCTATCAGTCACGAAAAAGCTCCCGGCATAAACAAATTCGGCTCAGGTTTCTTTTACATTGGAAGTCAAAACTTCAGAATACCATGGACTCACAATAACACAAGATATGCACCAATTTTTTCTCTGACTAAAGGCAATAGCTTCAACGGCCGTTGTTAGCAAGCACACAGTATTCATATATCTATTGTTTTAATAGTAACGCTAAGCTGACCTAGCGTACACTAGAATGGTTTTTCAGTTGATGAGAGAATAGAGTCGGGAAAAAATATGTGAAAGGCGTCCCAGGCATATAATAAGATTTAATTGTACGTACAAGATATGACATAAAGGAAAACTGTCAACCAAATACAAAGAAAATATAACTAAACTAAAAAAATTAATTAACATAAAATAACAAAAAAAAAAGCATCCTTCACCTAATAAATACATTTTTTTCTTAATTACTACTGAGTTATATACACCATTATCGACTACGGAGTTAGTGTGTTCGGGTTACTGTTAAGTTCTTCCGCGATAATTTCTCACACCCTCTTCGCCGTTGATGGTGATAAAACAGGGGCAGCACACGGTACCTGTCTCTGATTGAGCGTATTTTTTCCCTCCTTGAGTATATAGACTAGTGAGCCAGATGTGCTGACACTAATGTTGAGTTGCACTGTCCAAGTGAGATATATCTACAGTTTTT